>CAWUDS030001466.1:2500-7500 GCA_963859935.3 Lathyrus sativus | reverse complement strand
ATCGGTCGAATTGTCGGAAAAATTCTGGTTTTGTCGGAAAACTTTGAAAATTCATATCTCTTAATCCGTAAGTCGGATTTGACCCCCGTTCGAAGCGTTGAAAGCTAAAGAGATTTTCTATCTAGAAAAAAATTGAAAAAAAATTTAATTTTGCTGCTATGACGACCGTCACACGAGCAAAAACTGCAGTTATGCAGAATTTGAACGTGTTCTGGTGGAATGAGATTTTGTAGCAAAAATATATTCCTGTAGACTCTTTTACCCTCAATTACATCATTTTTTGGGAAAGGAAAGACGGAAAAGAGAATTTACGCATTGAGAGAAGTGGAGAGCGAAGAATCATCCATCGGCGAATTCGGGAGATTTTTGCAGAAAAATCACCGTAGAGCAGAAGCGGAATCGAAAAGCGTGGAATTGGCCTCAATTCTAAGGTAAGGGTGGGGTTCAATTCTATAACTGGGAGTATGATCGAATTCATGTGGGGATCGAGTCATAGGTATAGTTTTCGTTAATCGATAAATGTTAAGGAAAAGGTTTCCCTAATGGGACCAGATTTCTATGTAGGAATGAATGTGTTATGTGGTTATCAGTGCGATGCTCTAAGGTTTTCCTTATGGGCAAATACGTAGAACGAATATGCTATACGGTTATTCGTACAACGCTCTAATGGTTTTCCCTAATGGGCGTCAAGATGGTCGAGTTGGTCTAAGGCGCCAGTTTCAGGTACTGGTCCAAAAAGGACAGTTACCTGGTTGGGATTGATTTGTAATTAATTATGTGAGAAGATACCGTAATGTTGTTATTACGATAAAATGTTAAAGATTAATTGTAGAACTGATGTTGATGTTATACCTGTATAGGAATAGCCATTTTGTGTGAACACTTTGAGTTCCTATTTGTTGATACGATGTTGCAATGTTCCTTTACATGAACAGTCGTAAATGTTGAAATTATGTTGTTATTGTTCCCATATGTGAACGAGTAGAAAGTGATGGTTGTATGAGTGGTATGATGTTATGATGCTCTGTTATGGACATTCTGGTTGTAGGCATAATGCCTTGTTATATGGTTGTTATGGTTGTGTTGTAGTCCATAATAGATGCATTTCATGGCATAGCATTTGGCCTGGATTGGCGACGGTTGTGCCTGTATTGGCGTTATTTGGAGTGTTGGCTCCTAGATGGGTTCGGGGTGTTGGCCCTGTCCCGAGTTTTGGAGTGTTGGCTCCTAGATGGGTTCGGGGTGTTGGCCCTGTCCCGAGTTGTGGAGAGTTGTCTCCCAAATTGGTACCACATGCATATGCACAGTTGAGTCGCATTGTTGAGTCACATGAAGTTGCATAATTATGTTAGTTGTATATTAATGTTGTTTTACGTGAGATAGGGATTGTTGCAGTTGTTGTCGATGATGTTCATGATTTCGAAACTTATAATGCTGTGATGAGTTTCTGGCATGTTTTCTATCATGCTCTATGTTATATTATTGATATCTCACCCTTTTCCATTGTATGTTACCTCCTCTGATGGTAATTTGCAGGTAGGAAGGAATAGAGCGTAGTTCCCGTTAAGGTGTCGTTGGTCGCTCTGATACGTAGCACTCTTGGGGGGATGAACGATTGTAGTCATTATTTTATTTATCTTCTTGTTGCTGCATTTTACTAAATGTTTTCATTGCATTGGGTGCCTTTGTTAATGCGTCGGATGTTGGTTGTACGCACTAAGCCGGAGAATCGGTAGTGCTGAATTTTGATGGAAAACTAGTTGTTTTAATGAATATATGCAAGTTGAAGTACTTGCTGAATTTTAATGGAGTTCTGGTTGAAATTTATGGTATTACGTTGATTATCATAAATGTTGAAAGTGCATGATGTTCCGCTGCAAAATGAATATGTTGCTATGTGATTAAGATGTTATGTGAGTTGTTATTAGTTGTTCATCCAAGGTTATGTGCTATGTATCATCACTGAATACATGTTGTCCAATTAAATGGTAAAATGTATGTTTTTGTAAGTCGAATATGTGACACCTCTGTTGCGTCTCAGTTTTTGTGCGTGTGACGGTCGTCACGACTCCATGACGGTCGTCATGCCTGCAAAATTCGTGCACTCTGATTTTGATTTATTTTAAATATGCGTTGGGTTAGAACGGGGTGTTACAAGTGGTATCAGAGCAGGTCGGTCCGTCCGGCCAAGTTGTCTAATGTTGTTGTTTAATCCCTTGTATGCGGCATGTGTGTGAAAACACTGCCGGTACATGTTTGTCGTCTAGCCTTTGTGTGCAGAAGTGGGAAGGATTCAAGTGGGGGAGGAGCATGTGTTTCCGGAATGCTGCAAGTGCAGAGTGAAGGCTCAGTGTGTGGTTGAATGCTCTCATAGTTTGGCAAAGATGGTTTGTACCCCATCATGATTTTCGGCTGCCTATTGACAAATTGAGGAACTGATCACCCTTAATCTCTTGTTAATAGTAGACGGGATTGTGTTGGATGGGATAGACGTGTCTTGCAAGCTTGGATGGCGTGAGCAGTGAATTGTTTGGAGTGGAGCTAAGTGCTTAAGAATTGTTTTGATGAGTCGGTCGATGTAAGAAGGTGCAGAGATGTGCATTTTGATTGGAATTTTCGAGAGAGTTGTCGACGACTCGTGTGTTGATTGTTGCCAAACCCGACGGGACTAGTGGTGGTGTTTGGAGATGCTTTGTTGATATGATTTGAAGATATGTTAAAAGTAACTTCAGTGAGTTAGTTATGCTTTAAGGCAACTTGAAGTACGTAAGAAGAATTATCTGACCAGTGTTCAAGAGTTGGTCATTGTTGTAGTTGTGCCGGAGTTGGAGGCTGAAATTGCTTAATCTGAGATTTTGTGAGAAAGCGATGTTTTACAGACGAAAGTCGAAGAAGATTTCGTAGTTGTGTCGGGTAATATTAAGTCGTGATTGAGTATGCTTGTTTTATAAAATGCGGTTGATTTGGCAAGTTTTGGCATTTTGGAGATTTGAGGATCTAAGATTCGGATTAAAATCGGACGTCGTAGAAATCGCGTTTGATGGTTCTAATTCAATGCCATATGTTAGGGGAGTATGAGTATGTGTTTGTTTCGAAGAAATAAATTGAATCAGTCGAATTTTCGGGCAAAAATGCAGAATTCCCGTAGCAGATTGGGCAAAATTCTGGTTTTTCGGAAAACTTCGAAAATTCATAACTCTTGAATCGTATGTCGGTTTTGACTCCAGTTCGAAGTGACGGGAAGCTAACGAGATGATCTTTCTAGGAAAAATGGTTTTGGAGTCAGTGAATGAGCCAATTATAGCAGAATATTCGAAACGTGTCATTTTGGCAATTTTACCGTTGTGAACGGGTGCGGTTGATGTGTTATCATACTGTGTGTTTTCGGTATATAACGTGGTAGTTGATGCTTTGATTTGAAAACCTTACCGGTAACGATGATGATGATGAAAAGAGTTAGAACCGATTGAGCAGTTTGGCGATACAAGTTTGGTCTGTGAAGAGACTTGTTATGGTGTGTGCGTGCGTGCGAGTGTGTGTGTGCGCGTGCGTATGCGCGCGCGTGCGTTCGTGTGTGTGTGTGTGTGTGTGTGTGTGTGTGTGTGTGTGTGTGTGTGTGTGTGTGTGTGTGTGAGTGTGAGAGAGCGTGTACGCACGCGTGTGTGTATGTGCATGTGCTTGTGCGTGCGTGGGTGTGTGCACGCGTGTGCGTGTTTGCGGGTGTGTGAGCGCTGTGTGCGTGTGTGCGTCTGTGTGTGTATGCCCACGCGCGTGTTTGCGTATGTGCGCACGCGCACGCATATGTGTGTTTTGTGGGTGCACGCACGTGTGTGTGTGCATGCGCAAGCTCGAGTGCGCGCGCGTGTATGTTGGCACGCGTCTGTGTGTGTGTGTGTGGGCACACACGTGTTTGTTTATGTGTCTGCGTGCGCGAGTGTGTTTTCATATATGTGTGCGCACGTGTGTATGTGTGTGTGTGTGTGCACGTGCGTGTGTGTTGGTGTGCGACCTTGTGTGCGTATGTGTGTGCGTCTGTGTGTGTGTGCGCATACGAGTGTGCGTGCGTGTGTATATGCGCGCACGTCTGTATGTGTGAGAGAGAGTGTGTGTGTGTGTGTGTGCATGCGTGCGTGTTTGTGTGTGTGTGCGTGCAAGCTCATGGGTGTGTGCACGCGCGTGTTTGTATGCGTGTGTGTGTGTGCTTGTGTGTGTGTGCGTGTGTGTGTGTGTGCACGTGCATGTGCCTATATGTGTGAGAAAGAGATAGAATGTGTGCACGCGCGCGTGTGTGTTTGTGTGTGTGTGTATGAGTTAGTGCGTGCGTACGTGCGTGTGTGTGTTCGTGTGTGTGTGTGCGTGCACGTGTGTTTGGTGTGTGTGTTTGTGTGAGAGAGAGAGAGAGAGAGTGTGCACATGTGTGTGTGTGTTCGTATTTGTATGTGCACGCGCGTGTGATGGTGCACCCGCACGTGTGTTTGCGCGTGTGTGTGCATGCGTGTGTGTCCGCACGTGTGTGAGTGTGTATGTGCGCGTGTGTGTGGTGTGTGTGTGTGAGAGAGAGAGAGAGAGTGTGTGCGCACGTGTGTGTGTGTGTGCAGGTGTGTGTGAGGGTGCACGCACGCGTGTGGGTGTGTGTGTGTGTATGTGTGCATGTGTGTATGTGTGTGCACGCACGCGTGTGTGTGTGGGTGTGTGCACGCGCGTGTGTATGTGTGTGTGAGAGAGAGTGTGTGCGCACACGCGGGTGTGTGTGTGTGAGCACGCGTTTGCGTGTGTGTGTGTGTGCGCGCATGCGCATATGTGTGTACGCACGTCTGTGTGTGTGTCTGGGCGAGTAGCACGCGTACGGGCACGCTTGCGTGTGTGCGCATGTGTGTGTGAGTGTGCACACACGCTTGTGTGTGTGCGTGTCTGTGTGTAGACGTGAGCGCGTCCGTGCATGCGTGCGTGTGTGTGCACGCGCACGTGTGTGTGTGTATGTGTGTGTGTGTGTGAGACAG
>CAWUDS030001465.1:35000-38218 GCA_963859935.3 Lathyrus sativus | reverse complement strand
ATCGTAACTTTCTATAGTTACATACAAGTCTATATTACATATAAAAGCAGGATATCCATGACGTGTACGTGTAGGGTGAACTAAATCCTCATTCCATTTTATCTTTCCATTCGAGGGGGCTCGCACATATTCAGCAGTACCCCCTGTGAATACTCCACCAGTATGAAAAGTTCTTAATGTTAGTTGAGTTCCCGGTTCTCCAATAGATTGACCAGCAATAATGCCTACAGCTTCTCCCAATTCTACCAGGTCCCCATGAATAGGACTCCGCCCATAACACAATCGGCAGATCCACGACGTATTCCTACAGGTAAAGGGGGTTCGAATAAATATGGGTTGTGTTTGAAAAGTTATGAATCGATTGATAAGTCCAATTCCAATATCTTGATTTCTAACGACAATGCACCGTGAACCTATATATATATTGTCTGCTACTACACGACCATTTAATGTTTGTATCAAATTCTTTCTGGCATCATTCCATTTCGGATGTTTACAGAAATCCCACGGATGGTACCGCAATCTGTTCGCCGTACAACAATGTGTTGAACCACTTCAACAAGTCGACGTGTAAGATATCCAGCATCTGATGTTCGTACAGCAGTATCTACAACCCCTTTACGGGCTCCGTAGCAAGAAATTATATATTCTGTTAAAGACAGTCCTTCACGAAAATTGCTTTGAATGGGTAAATCAATCATTTGTCCTTGTGGATCTGACATTAATCCTCTCATTCCGACTAATTGGTGTACTTGAGATGCATTTCCTCTAGCTCCTGAAAAAGACATTATATGGACTGGATTAAAGGGGTCAGTCATCCTAAAATTGGGAGTCATTTGTTGTCGCAAATATTCGCTTGTAGCATACCATATTTCAATGGATTGGCGTAATTTTTCTACCGCATGGACATTCCCATAATGATTATGTTTTTCCAAAACGAACTTTGTTGTTCAGCATCTTGGACTAGCCATCCTTTAGAAGGTATTGTTAAAAGATCATCAATTCCTAATGAAATAGATGTAGCAGTAGCTTGATGGAATCCTAGAGTCTTTACTTGATCCAGGATGTGTGATGTATATGCCATTCCGAAATGATCTATTAATCTGCTAATAAGTCGTTTAATGGCAGTTCCACCTATCACGTTATTGTGAAAGACTAGATTGGTCCCTTCTGCCATAAGTCCCTCCATATTCCACTCAGTGGTATTCGGTTCGACGACAATAGATTTGAGTGAATGATTGGAAAACTCCCTTTTCTTTATGTTTATTTACGTAGAAAATTGAAAAGATGCTAGTTGACCTGAATTTACACCAGTATCCTAAATTTACTTAGCGTGGATACCAACACTAACCATCTATATGATTAGATACTATATGATGAATCGGCTCGAGAAAAACCTTGTATAGCTTCTTCGATTTCTCGATAAAAAGAAATATGACCAATAGTGGTTCGAATGTATATACAACGAATTTCTTTTTTTATACTTCTTATTACTAAATAATCCTCATAAATCTCATAATAGGTACCAAAAGATTCATAGTGAACTTCGATAGGAACTTCTCTTGAAGACATAATGCATTGATGTATTTGCCACCGGAGCCAAAAAGGACTATCCAAATTTATTCTTTTCTGTCTATAAGCTCCAATTGCATCATAGGAATTGCAAAAACAGGGTTCTTTTTTTTTCATATACTTCAAGTTCTTAAAGTTATTATTGCTCATTTTTTCATTTTGAGAATTTCTGCAATTAAACCAATTATACCTGTTTGCACAAATACCTCGACGATTTCCGCTAGTTAATACATAAAGTCCAATAAGCATATCTTGAGTTGGTACAGAAATAGGATCCCCAATAGTCGGAGACAAGAGATTCGTAGTAGAAAACATAAGTAAATGAGCTTCTGCTTGAGCCTCCAAAGATAAAGGCACATGAACAGCCATTTGATCCCATCAAAGTCTGCGTTGAATCCTTACACACCAATGGATGTAAACAAATAGCACGTCCTTCTACTAAAATGGGTTGAAATGCCTGTATGCCCAATCTATGCAAAGTAGGCGCTCTATTCAGCAATACTGGATGTCCCCGCATAACTTCGTGAAGTATTTCCCATACAATTGGTTCTTTTTCCCGGATTTGACTCTTAGCAACTCCTATGTTCGAAGCAATATGGTTTCGAATTAAACCACGAATTAGAAATGTCTGAAATAGCTCTATTGCTATTTCGGGGGGCAATCCACATCGATGTAATGAAAGTAATGGACCTACGACAATAACAGAACGCCCCGAATAATCAACTCGTTTTCCAAGAAGAGTCTCTCGAAATCTTCCCTCTTTGCCCGAAATTATATCGGAAAACGATTTGTAAACTTTCTTATGACCGTCCCTCATCGGTTGTCCGCGGATTCCATTATCAAGAAGTGCATCCACGGCTTCTTGTACCAATTTTTCTTGAGACATTACTAATTCGCTGGTGTAAATCCACTTGTTCTTAATAGCTCAATAAGAGTATTGTTCCGAAAGATAACTATTTTATAGAGTTTATTAATATCCGAACTCATTAGTTTACCGCCATCTATTTGAATAATTGGTCTCAATTCGGGAGAAGAACTGGTAAGAGACATAAAACCATCCATTCTGGTTCTATATTTGTTAGGAGAAAATGCTTAGCTAATCCCATGCGTCGAACCAAAAAATTCTTTCTTCTTCGAACTTTTTGATTTTTCCATTTGTCATTGGACCCCTCTTTTCCTAATTCTTTCCATTCTAGCAACGAAGAATCCATAATAATTCTTAAATCCAGATCAACTAATTGTTGTCGTATAGCACCCGCTCCACTAGAAATTTCTCTATTTCGAAATGTATCGAAACCTTGAGTATCAAAAAAGAGTGGGATACTGTCTTTCCAGGATTGGATTTCATATTCGAATGAACCTCGTAATCGTAAGAAAGTTGGTTTTTTAACTACGGGCCTAGCAAAAGAAAAATTTGGATAGGATCCAATAAGATGGATCGCCCCCTTTAAAATCGGACATGAGGGTTTCCTCTCATCCGGCTAAAGTATTTGCACACAATTAAAGATAAAGAAAGGGGTTTCCGCTTTCCAATTTTGGAAAACCTCTAATCTAAAATCAAAAAGGTTTACTCTTTACTCAAGTTATCAATAAAGACCAAGCAACATTTCATTGATACATTCTTCTTTTTTTTCTGAATTTTTTAT
>CAWUDS030001465.1:22500-30000 GCA_963859935.3 Lathyrus sativus | reverse complement strand
TTAACAGTTCTTCTTATAATGGAAATAGAGAAGGATTCTAAAAAATCAAGATTCCTGAATTCTTCCGGAATTTGTAATTAATGGTTGCTTGCTATTTGTCCCGAAATTTTTACTTTTCTTTTGTGACTGAAAAGGTATACGTTGGTTTTTTGGAGAGGAGGGATATTCTGATCCATTTTTTTTTTATCAGGTTTTTTGGCGGCATGGCCGAGTGGTAAGGCAGGGGACTGCAAATCCTTTTTCCCCAGTTCAAATCCGGGTGTCGCCTGATCGACAAGATAATGTATTCCGTTTTGTTCATACAAAAACTTTGTCTTTTTTCCATGTGGAAGCAAGGGAAAGCGTTCTTGTCTTGAGACTTGTTTGATTCAAAATTCTACGCATTAAAATGCTTTCAATCTTTGCGTCTCGGATTCCATGAAAAATGAATTCGAGTAGTGAAATAAAAAGGAATAGATCAATCTTGAAGTCAAAGTCTTTTCACTCTACTACTGCTGTAGTGTCTGTCTACTGATTGGGTCTTGAATTAGATTGGATAGGTAGGACGGGGAATAGAATTCCATTTTTCGTTTCGTTGGCGAAGCGATAGAAGAAAAACCTTCTATACAAACTTATGTCCAATATATGAACGCTTCTGCATTTTTTCCATATTTGTTAGCTTAATGAAATTGAATATTTCGATTTATTTTTTTTTTTAATAGTTCTAATTTGATATTAATATTTTTTTTACTATGAATTTCATTTAATGTCAAAAAAAAGACTTCTAGTAAGATTCCGTTAGTATCATTAGTATCAAAAAGGTTTGGTTCTACAGAATATTTGACCGCTAGAAAATAGATTCTAGAATTCCCAATTCTTACACACTATAATTATTATATATTATTGGGCCACCCAGAAGAAGTAAATCAACTAATTGCTTCTTTCTTTTATTTTTCTTTCAAGTTGAAAGAAAAAGTTTCGACAGATATTATCCAGAAAAAATGTTTTGAACCAATTAATGAAGTTCCTTTTTCATTAAGATCCTAAAAAAAGGAAATGGAATTTTTGGAAACATAGAATAAAGTTATCTATTGACTCAATTACCAAAATATTCTGATTATGAATAACTCAACGGGACCCCCTCGAATTCATCAAAGAAAGAGTGGATCCCTGTTGAGTTCTTATGCTTTCATTTCGAAAACGAAATTCATCCGATTATTACAGGGATGATCCCAATCCGGAATATGAACCATAAAAGAAAATACCAATTAAACCGATCACAACAATACCAGCTACAGTACCTATTATCCAAAGAGGAATTCTTCCAGTAGTATTGGCCATTTATTTATCCCACTTTCCTCCACATTTGATCAAGTAGTAAGTCATACTAGAGACCTAAACAGTCATAGATAATTATGAAATGAGATCCTTCCGAATAGGATAAGAGAATTCCTAATATATATACTATTATCTTAATTTCTATTAATTGAAGAAATAATTTGAAAATAAAACAGCAAGTACAAAAATGAGTAATAAACCCCAGTAGAGACTGGTACGATTCAATTCAACATTTTGTTCATTTGGGTTTGATTGTGTCATAGCTCTATAATTCGGATTAGGTTTATCGTTGGATGAACTGCATTGCTGATATTGATCCCAAAAAAGAAACGGTGGGTACCGCTAGTCCGTGAACAGCCAACCATCGTACTGTAAAAATGGGATAGGTCCTATCTATGGTCATTGGAGCCTCCTAAAAAGATCTACTAAATTCATCGAGTTGTTCCAAAGAATCAAAACGGCCAGTTATTAAAGGAATTCCTTGTCGGGTTTCTGTAAAATACTCGTTTGGACGGGGGCTTCCAAATACATCGTAAGCTAAACCCGTGCTGACAAATAACCAACCCGCAATGAATAGGGAGGGTATAGTAATGCTATGAATAATCCAGTATCGAATACTGGTAATAATATCAGCAAAAGAACGTTCTCCTGTGCTTCCAGACATGCCGAGCTCCACATATTCTTATACAGTCAAAGGGGGATCGATTCCATAAAAGATCAGATCAGTAAGTATAAATTGACTGAAATTTTATTTTTGGTTACGATCGGCAATGGAGTACCAAGGGTCTCTTTTGAATCGACGCAATCAGTATAGCTATCCTTCTTCGAAGACAGCAACGAAATTTCACAATCAGTGACAAGATCAACTACTACCAAATAAAATTTCTTTTTTTCTGGTTGTTTCGATGTACTGAATCGAAAATTCCTCAAAGTTTAAGACTATAATATAAGATAGGGGTTCTTTACATTGATTCTTTCTTAGCTTCGGACTATAAATGGAGGATCAATGAAAATGTGGTGAATAGCATGAATTGATTTCTAATAATATAATTCATGAAGGAAATAATAATATTTCTAGAATTCAATTCGATAGGAAACATAGAAATATACTTTTTGGGGGTTGTCGAAGATCCTTTTTGTTAGAATCCCTTCTTGAATTTCATTTTCCAGAATTCAATTCATTAGTCGTCCAGTAACACGTAACAATAATATCAATATCAGTAGACACATATCCAAGAATGACCTATTCATAAAAACTTGCCCTTATTTTAGGCTTGTTTTTTTTTTATGTTATCTGGCGAAATAAAAATTATTTTTAACAAAATAAACTCATTCTGTACTCTGCACAATTTTATATTAAAGTAATATGCTGATGTCAGGCAACTGCATCATTTTTTTATGCCAGTGGGTGTTCCAAAGGTAGCCTTTCAAATTCCTGGCGAGGATGAAGCTACTTGGGTTGACTTATACCATCAACTTTTTTACAGCAGACTTCTTTTTTTAGGTGACGAGATTGAGAGTGAACTAGCAAATCAAGTTGCTGGTATGATGATATATCTCAGTTTAGAGAACAAGAACAAAGATTTGTATCTGTTTATAAATTCTCCCGGCGGAGAGGTTATGTCTGGAATGGCCATTTTTGATACTATGCAAGTTGTAGAAGCACAAGTACATACAATATGCATGGGATTAGCCGCTTCAATGGCATCTCTTATTTTGGCAGGAGGCGGAATTACCAAACGTCTAGCATTTCCTCACGCTTGGCGCCAATGATTCTTATTTGTAGAAGAAGACTATGCCTACGCCAATATGAAGTAAAAAAAGCATGGCACTCTGAGTTCGATATGCAAAAATAATTTTTTTTTAAATCATTCGATTCTATATCGAAAGAGTAGTAGGAAAAAGGGGAAGGGGTATTTACAATTTTATATTTCCTCTTATCTATTAATTAGAGCCTCTTTTAGTGTCACGATTTTTTTTTTACTTCATTTGAAAAAAAAAAAAAGAAACTTTGGGATTGCTGAATCAAAAACTACACGAAATTAAGAGAGCAACGGAATCATCATAGTCTTTAAATTTTTTAAAATATTCTAAAAAAAAAAAAAAGAAAGATGGTTATTGGATTCTTTACTGATCTGGGTCTGATAGACCCGGTATATATATATATATATTTTTATTTCTTCAATGAAAGGTAAAAAAAATGAAAAATTAAAAGTATAGAGCCGTATGCTATATAAAAAATCCAAAAGATGCTTGCCTGTACGGCTTTCAATTTAAATTGAAGTTCTTTTGAATATCCCTTCTTTCTTATTTTTTTAAGTCAAGATTGAGAGAAAAAACCAAAATATATTATACTATCAGGGTAATGATCCATCAACCTCATAGTGCCCCTTATGAGGGACCATCAGGAGAATGTATGCTGGAAGCAGATGAAATGGTGATACTTCGAGAAACAATAACAGCTATTTATTCGCAAAGAACACGCAAACCGGTATGGCAGATATCTAAAGACCTGGAAAGGGATCATTTTATGTCACCCGAAGAAGCCCAAGCCTACGGAATTATTGATTCCGTATCAGATTCTTTGCCTACGGAAGCAATTTTTGATTCCGGAGCAGATTCTTTTTTTTAAATGCAAAATTTGCATATGTCAATATTGATAGTTGGAATCAATATTGATGTTTGGACTATTTCTGTCCTTTTTATTCCTACTAAACACAGAATTTGCTTTCAAACTATTTCTGTCCCCACTATTTTTTTTCTTCTGGGAATAGTGGATTTATTCCTAAACCTTTGTCCCTAATAAACACAGATTTATTCCTAATAAATACATGCATGAGATGTTGTCTTTTCTCTTTTTAATCGTCTTAACAACCAGATTTCATAGAGTCGAATAAATTCTAAATGGAAATTATTGGGTTAGGATTGATCGAAACCAGCTCATTATGTATATGATTCACCATGCCAACTATAAAACAACTTATTAGAAACGCAAGACAGCCAATCCGGACTGTAACAAAATCTCCCGCTCTTCGGGGATGCCCTCAACGCCGAGGAACATGTAATAGGGTGTATGTGCGACTCGTTTAGATCATATACTCAAATTAAAAAATCGATTCTATTAATAAGAATTGTATATATATAATTCTATTGTGTATAAATTTTGTATCAAATTTATGGTTTCTCAATTGGTGCAAACCAAATCACCTTCATTTTCAATTTAAGATGCAAAGTATATTCCCCTTGGGGATAAAGTAGTTTCCCATTAAGCGGGAAAAATCCTATTTGAAAGAAAAACAAATTATGCCCTAAATTTAGAACGGACTAAGAGGGTCAACTACCCAGCTAATCTTCATACTTAAATACCGTTACTGTATAGCTAGATTTCATTGTGAAAGACCTATTACTAGATATTTCATGGGTAGAGCCCAGAAGTGTGAACTGTACAAATTCACAATAACATTGATTGAATCAAGATTCAATGAAGGAAGGGGCTCCGGTGTATAGAGAGGACCTCACCGTTTAACAAGTAATCATAGAAACGATGGAACCCACCATTTCTTTGTTTATTTTATTTACTATGGTTTTTGGCATACCTAGTATCAATAGAAGTTATTATTTAGAGTTTCAATACTTATACTTAGAAAAAATGAAAAAAAATCGTGGTTGGGAAGGTTATAGTAGCAAAAGCCATTGGAATTTTTATTTTATATATTGGAAGAATCCATGTTGTTAGTAATATACTAGAAAGGATAAAAGAATAACTGAAAGAAAAAATCAAAATAGTTATTCATCGAAGTCTCATTTATCCAATGATCAGAACTAAACGAGGATCCATCGCTCGAAAACGGAGGACAAAAAGTCGTTCCTTTACATCAAGCTTTCGCGGAGCTCTTACTCGAACTATTTCGCAACAGAGAAGAAAAGCTTTGGTTTCGTCTCAGCGGGATAGAGATAGGAAAAAAAGGGACTTTCGAAGTTTGTGGATCAGTCGAATAAATGCAATAATTCGACAGAATAAAGAAAAAATCTACTATAGTAATTTAATGTATAATCTGTACAAGAATCAATTGCTTCTTAATCGTAAAATCGTTGCACAAATAGCTATATTAAAGGGGAATTGTCTTTTTACGATTGCCAACGATATCATTAATAAAACTTCCCCGGAGAGTGAACTCCGGGAAGGTGGTAGAATAAAAGAGATTTGTATGATAAAATAGAATTCATATGAATTATGAAAATAATAAACCACGCTCAAAAAAAAATACCAATCCGCATAAACTTTGAGTTTAGATTCAATTAATGAAGTAAAGTAACTCTATTTTTTTTTTTTTAGAACAGGAGTTCTAGTAATCGACTTGCTTTTTTCATATTTTTTTTTTTTTTCATATTTTTTTTCATATTTTTTTTTTGCAATTTTAAGAAGAGGTGACGAACTTCCAAAAGGTAACAAAGATAAAATACGAGCTTGTTTTATAGCAATCGTAATCCATCGTTGTTGTTTTAAGGTCAATTTATTAACACGTCTAGATAAAATTTTGCCTTCTCGAGTGACAAGTTTGAAAAGTAAACTCAAGTTTTTATAATCAATTCGATCCCCAAATTGGATTAGGGGCGACCTCCTACGAATTGATTTCTTCTTCTTCGATTTAACAAACAGTAGCTTAGATGATTTAACAAACAGTCGCTTAGATTTATCCATGGTTTGTTTATTCCTATACCGAAAATCCCGTTTGTTATAAAACAAAGGATTTGTTTTAGTTATATATATTCTTATTTTTTTTTTTTTTTTTTTAATAAATTTTATTTTTTATATAAGGAAATAGATCCTATATAATGATATATGTATATAATTTCATGTTATAGAATTTTATTTATAGAATATAGAGAAGATAATTTCTCTGATATCTATATAATTCATTTTTATGTTATTTAATTTTTTCAATTTACCTCCTAAGGGTAATACACAAGTAATCCATTTTCTCTATTTCTTGATCTCTGCGTGAATCATATGTTTGCAACAAAAGGGACAGAATTTTCTCAATTCCAATCGACTAGGCGTATTGTGTCGATTCTTTTGAGTAATATATCGAGAAATACCTCTCGATTCCTTATTAACACTCTTTTTATCACAACTAGTACATTCTAAAATAACAGTTATTCGGATATCTTTACCCTTAGCCATGAGCCTCCTTTGGTTTTTTTTATTCACTTAACTCTTCGATTTTAAGATTCGAAGGGAAGAAGAAAAAAGGAACGAAAAAAAATATAAGTTGATAAGTCAAAATAAAATTCTGAAATATTTTGTTCCAATTCATTTTATATAGTACAGTAATAATTCACTACTACAATGCTTTCGAAATATATTTCGAATTACAGTATAGTATTTCTGTTTTTATTTAAATATCTTTTATGATATTATTGCCCCTACCCTAATAATTCCATTTCTGGTCTGACTATTCAGAATTCTAATAGTTATTAATAGCAATGGAATTGAAGTATTAATTCAATTCCATTATAAACGAAACCTGGGCAAAATTCAAAATTTCACGGAGGCCCAATCCACCTTTTTGAATTTCCTTAATTTATTATTCTAGTATAAAAAAAGCAACGAAGAGGGATTGAATCACAGATATTTTATTGGATCCCTAATCTTCGTCACCCTTTCCCGTGCCAATAACTAGAATCAAAAAAAGGGGAATGTCAATGCATCTGGGAATAAACGATTGATTTCGATCAGAGACCCGCTAGAGCCGCGAACCATAAAGTACTTGCCACTGGTGCCACAGAGAGATATGTTTTTAGATCTCGCATTTCCAATCCTCCTTCGTTTTTTCTTGTAATTTTGAATACCTAATAATACAGAATATAGGAATATGATTCCATGTTTTTTTATTAATAAAATCACTTGGATTTGTCGGGGGAAGTCCGAATCCAAATTGAATTGTACAACAATTCATTAGATATTTTTTTATAGAGTACTTTTTTTATAAGAATTAGAATAATAGACTATTATTCTAAATTCTATTATATATATATATTATTCTTATTTGTATATTCTTTGTTCTTGTTATTATACTCTTTGTATCTTATTATTTATATATCCTATCTATTCCCGGTTTAAAATTATTTATATTAATTGAATATAACTATTCTATCAGAATATTTGTTCTTTATATGATC
>CAWUDS030001465.1:0-20000 GCA_963859935.3 Lathyrus sativus | reverse complement strand
TTATCAATGGGATCAGGGATACTTCCAGCAAGAAATATATCGAAGAGTTGGTAGTGGGCTAGTCGAAAATCAAAGTTTATCAGAAGCTTGGTCTAAAATTCCTGAAAAATTAGCTTTTTATGATTACATCGGTAATAATCCGGCAAAAGGGGGTTTGTTTAGAGCGGGCTCAATGGACAATGGAGATGGAATAGCGGTTGGTTGGTTAGGGCATCCTATCTTTAGAGACAAAGAGGGGCATGAACTTTTTGTACGTCGTATGCCTACCTTTTTTGAAACTTTTCCGGTTGTTTTGGTAGACGGAGACGGAATTGTTAGAGCAGATGTTCCTTTTCGAAGGGCAGAATCGAAGTATAGTGTCGAACAAGTAGGTGTAATTGTTGAATTCTATGGTGGCGAACTCAATGGAGTCAGTTATAGCGATCCTGCTACTGTGAAAAAATATGCTCGACGTGCTCAATTGGGTGAAATTTTTGAATTAGATCGTGCTACTTTAAAATCGGATGGTGTTTTTCGTAGCAGTCCAAGGGGTTGGTTTACTTTTGGACATGCTTCGTTTGCTCTGCTCTTCTTTTTCGGACACATTTGGCATGGTGCTAGAACCTTGTTCAGAGATGTTTTTGCTGGTATTGATCCAGATTTGGATGCGCAAGTAGAATTTGGAGCATTCCAAAAACTTGGAGATCCAACTACAAAAAAACAGGGAGTCTGATAGAAATAGGTTTGTTCCTTTTCGATTCGATTTTTTTTTTGTTATGTGAATTTGATATTAGGGAACTAGATAAATCTTGATTCCATTTTGTTTTACTCTTGTTCTTTCTTTTTCTTTATCCAGGAGATAATCCCCCAAAACAGGTATGAAAGCTATAATTGTAAACCACGATCAAATCTATGGAAGCATTGGTTTATACATTCCTCTTAGTCTCGACTTTAGGAATCATTTTTTTCGCTATTTTTTTTAGAGAACCCCCTAAAGTTCCCACTAAAAACACGAAATGATTGAGAATTATCTCAATTGAATGAAGTAATGAGCCTCCAATATCGTAATATTGGGGGCTCATTACTTCAACTAGTCCCCATGTTCTTCGAATGGATCTCTTAGTTGTTGAGAGGGTTGCCCAAAAGCAGTATATAAGGCATACCCAGTAAAACTTACAATTAAACCGGATATAGAGATGGCAATTAGGGTTGCTGTTTCCATGATTCTATAATATCAAGACTACAATGGATCTATAGGGTAAGATCCTTTATCTACAGCGGAATGGTATACAAAGTCAACAGATCTCAATAAAAAAATAGGATTTATGGCTACACAAACCGTTGAGGGTAGTTCTAGATCTGGTCCAAGACGAACTGTTGTAGGAGATTTATTGAAACCATTGAATTCAGAATATGGTAAAGTAGCTCCGGGGTGGGGAACTACCCCTTGGATGGGGGTTGCAATGGCCCTATTTGCGGTATTTCTCTCTATTATTTTAGAGATTTATAATTCGTCCCTTTTACTGGACCAAATTTCCATGAATTAGAGAATTCGATTCACAAGAACCAACTAACTAGCTTTTCAATAGAAAAGTCAAGTTTAGCATTTAGATCGTTCATTTTTAGACCATTCCATTTTGATTTGGTAGTTGGACCGCGAAACTTCTTTGTTTCTCTATTTCCGGAATATGAGTGTGTGACTTGTTATAATGGATCCTATTGATAGTACAGAACATAAAATGGATACGTCATCTTATCTTGATAGATGGCTTTACCCCGTCAGATATTTATTCTAGTATCTGGAGCACGGAATATAGAAAATAAATAGATTCTAAAGTGTTAGAACTATGATTCATACTTAATATTTATATTTAGACCTCGCAACCGGACGAAAAAAAATGAAAGAGTTAGAAGAATTCATTTAGAAAAAGAAATGGAATTTTATTCGGCCGCCGCTTATCCATTTCTTTGTATTTTTTTTTTTTCATTATATCTATTTATTGAAATTGAATAAGTGATGATCTAGCAGTTCTTACTCAGGGAATTCTTGGACTTCGATTAAAGGTTTTTTTGGAAATCATCGTGGTTCTGGTATGAATCTCAGGTTTTCCATTGATTCTATAGGGTCTTAACAAGAAAATTCTTATCAATAAAAAAAAAAAACAGAAGTCAAATCTTATTACATACACAATACAAAAAAAATGAAGTAAATAATAGAATATTCAAGAGGCCTGTAAGGATCAAGAGAAAAGACGAGTGAGCCGACTTGAAATTTTGGCATTATAAACACTAAGAATATCTTGTAGATTTCTATTTTTTGGATCTTCAAAAAAGACTGGAATCATAGGATTAACTTCAGAAGTTTCAAACTTTCTATTACACATATCTGTTTTCCAAATAACCAGTATTTGAGTCTTTTTGTTTGAGCCGTACGAGATGAAATTTTCATATACGGTTCGAAGGGGGGTTCCTTGGTTTACCTATCTCAATAAAGTCTATGATTGGTTCGAAGAACGTCTTGAGATTCAGGCCATTGCCGATGATATAACTAGTAAATATGTCCCTCCTCATGTAAATATATTTTATTGTTTAGGAGGAATTACACTTACTTGTTTTTTAGTCCAAGTAGCGACGGGTTTTGCTATGACTTTTTATTATCGTCCAACCGTTACGGAGGCTTTTGCTTCTGTTCAATATATAATGACTGAGGCTAACTTTGGTTGGTTAATCCGATCAGTTCATCGATGGTCAGCAAGTATGATGGTATTAATGATGATCTTGCACGTATTTCGCGTGTATCTCACTGGTGGTTTTAAAAAACCTCGCGAATTGACTTGGGTTACAGGTGTAATTTTGGGTGTATTGACTGCATCCTTTGGTGTAACTGGTTATTCTTTACCTTGGGACCAAATTGGTTATTGGGCAGTCAAAATTGTAACAGGTGTACCCGATGCTATTCCTGTAATAGGATCCTCGGTGGTAGAGTTATTGCGCGGCAGCGCTAGTGTGGGACAATCTACCTTGACTCGTTTTTATAGTTTACATACTTTTGTATTACCTCTACTTACTGCCGTATTCATGTTAATGCACTTTCCAATGATACGTAAGCAAGGAATTTCCGGTCCTTTATAGAGAATATGAATCATAGATATTTGTAATAAATCATTTGGGGGAGGAGTAATAGTATTTCATTGCTACAAATATGCATTATTTTTTTTGAATAAGACATGTATTTGGATATTTCCCTTCCACTTAACAAAATAAATTGGATTCTTTATTTGACATACACGAATAGTGGAAGGGAACTCTCCGAAAAAAGAATGGATTATGGGAGTGTATGACTTGAACTATTGATTGGGCCATGCAGATATATGACTTCATCTTATCTGCCACATTTGAATTCACAATTAAATGTGTCTTTGTTCCAACCACGGCGCCAGTCCTCTACAGAGGATAGTCAGTCCGGTTCGCTTGAAGAAAATATTTTCTATGATCAGACTCGATCATATCCTGTGCATGAACAGGCTCCGTAATATCCAGTAAAATAAGTAAAATGATATAATCTAAATTATGTAACATGTATTTCATTAAACTTAATAGTATGGAAATGCATTCATTTCCTATGCATTGACTCAATTTATGATACTATCGGAGTTAAACAAGTAGATCTAAAGAAAAAGCGGGTTGTATTATATTAGTAACAAGTAAATCCTTTCTATGTCAAAAATTCCGAAAATTCTTTTTTTGAGGTATACCAGGCGAAAGGTTTGAGATCACCCAGAAAGAACTTTGGATTTTGAAAACTTACTTGGGTGAAAAGCATTTACTTAAAAATAAGAACTGAATTTTTTGCATTTACAATGGATAGTTGTAATTTCGAAAAAAAAACAATTAAATCCATTTTATTACATATTATTACATAGAATCATGATATATGAGTGACTAACATATAAAGAATTTCTATGTCTGCATTCAGTTTGTTTGATTCGTGCTCGAGCCGGATGATGCAAAATTATCATGTCCGGTTCTTTCGGAGGATGGATCTATAAGAATTCACCTATCCCAATAACAAAAAAACCTGATTTGACGGATCCTGTATTAAGAGCGAAATTGGCCAAAGGGATGGGTCATAATTATTATGGCGAACCCGCATGGCCTAACGATCTTTTATATATTTTTCCAGTAGTTATTCTGGGTACTATTGCCTGTAACGTAGGCTTAGCGGTTCTCGAACCATCAATGATTGGGGAACCCGCGGATCCGTTTGCAACTCCTTTGGAAATATTGCCCGAATGGTATTTTTTTCCCGTATTTCAAATACTTCGTACCGTACCCAATAAATTATTGGGCGTTCTTTTAATGGTTTCAGTACCCGCGGGATTATTAACAGTACCTTTTTTGGAAAATGTTAATAAGTTCCAAAACCCATTTCGGCGTCCAGTAGCAACAACCGTCTTTTTGATTGGTACCGTCGTGGCTCTTTGGTTGGGTATTGGAGCAACATTACCTATTGAAAAATCCCTAACGTTAGGGATTTTTTAAATTGATTCTATTGTCAAATAAAATATCATGACAGGTGTATTGTGTATCTAGGGAAAATTCACTTTGAAATGACTAATCCCTAGATCCATCTATTTCATTTTATACCTATTCTGAATATATTGATTTGTGCTAAAGATTCAAATTTAATATTGGAAGCTTTCTTTTTATAAATAAAAAAAAAATGAAAGATTCAAAAAAATCCAATGGATTTTCAATTTATACAAAATGATTTTCGATTTGTAAAATGTTTAATATATTTTTTAAATCTTCTACGCGAAAATGTTCAATTTTCATAAGGTCTTCTTGACTCTTATTCAAAAATTCAAATACTGTATGTATATTGGACTTTTTAAGACAATTATAGATCCGGGGAGGCAATTCTAATTGGTCAATAAAAATGGATTTCAATGTAATTTCTTTTTGAGTGTTCGTTAGTTTATCCTTAACGAATCTATCATGATCATGAAAAGTAAAAAGGGGCCAAGTCATTTTGTGTTGATTGTTTTCCAAATTGAAGTTTTCTTCTTCTGCATGTAAAAAAGGAATAAATAAATCAATCAAATTCCGGGAGGCTTCATAAAGTGCTTCCTTAGGAGTGAAACTTCCATTTGTCCATATTTCGAGAAATAGTATGTCTTGTTTTTCATTTCCATTCACATAAGAATGAATACTATAATTTGCATTTCTAACAGGCATGAATACAGCATCTATAGTATAACTTCCATCTTGAATGTTGTTTAGTGTTTTTATACGATATCCCCGCTTTCTCTCAATTTGTAATTCAATACACAAATTAATAGGTTCCGTTAGGTTAGCTATATGTTGTGTCTTATCAATGACTTCCACCGAAGGTGGTAAAATGATGTCTTGAGCAGTTACATATCCAGGACCTTTGAAAGAAATAGACGCCTCCCGAGTTCCATACAGATTACTTCTCAATACAATTTCTTTCAAATTCATTAAAATTTCATGTATTGATTCTTGAATACCTACTACGGTAGAATATTCATGTGGTATTTTCTCAGATTTTGCACGTGTGATACATGTTCCGTCTATTTCTCCGAGCAAAATTCTTCGCATTGCAATGCCTATTGTATCTGCTTGACCTTTCAGAAGTGGAGACAGAATAAAGCGTCCATAATAAAGACGCTTACTGTCTACCCTTGATTCAACACACTTCCACTGTAGTGTCTTAGTAGATACTTTTAGTTTTTCTCGAATCATAGTAATCTATTTTTATGAAACTCTTGATTTAATTGTTTATTTCTCTTGAAATCTTTTTCTTTCATATTTATTGTTAGTTTTACACACGTCTTTTTTTAGGAGCCCTACATCCATTATATGGTATAGGGGTTACATCCCGTATAACGTTTAATAGTATCCCACTTCGAACAATAACTCTTAATGCCGCATCTCTTCCTCGACCGGGACCCTTTATGCTGACGTCTGCTCGTTGCATGCCTTGATCGACTACTGTTCGAAGAGCATTTCCCGTTGCGGTTGTAGCGGCAAATGGTGTCCCCCTTCGTGTACCCTTGAATCCACATGAACCGGCGGAGGACCAAGAAATCACCCGACCTCCTACATCTGTAACAGTCACAATGGTATTATTGAAACTAGCTTGAATATAAATAACCCCCTTTGGTATTTTACGCGGATGCTTACGCGAACCAATACGTCCAGTTTTCCGTGAACCAAGTTTTGGTATAGATTTTGCCATTTTTTTTTTATTTAAAAAAAAAGATAAGTCCGAAATATATGGATATATCCATTTCCTGTCAAAAAGGATTCTTTACTATTTTCTAACTAGTTATTCTATTGTATTCTATAATTCGATTAATATAGAATACCCTTTTTTCAAATATTAAGCAATAAGCAATTCTATTTATTCGAATACTTATAACTATAGACTAGATTCGAATATAGAATCTAAATTTTTCGATTTGTATGATTTAGTATTTAAGAAAAGGGCTTTCCATTAATAAGATTTTGAATTCTATTCAAAATCTTATTAATGGAAAGCCCTTAATTTATATTAATTTAATATTTTATATTAATTTAATATTATCCTTGTCGTTGTTTATGTTTTGGATTCGAACAAATTACTATAAGTCGACCTCGCCTACGGATCAATCGACATTTTGCACAAATTTTACGAACAGAGGCCGCTACTTTCATATTTTTAACTCCTTAGAAATTAAATTGAATACCAAATTTATATATTGTAAGAAAATGGGGTTTCCTTACATTTTGAACTTAAAATTGTTCCTCCTAAAAAATATTTTCAAGTTATAAAAGAGTCGGGTGGTCGTCGTCATCGACGTCCCCAAGAATAGAAACCCTATCAATCAATAGGGCCAAAATCTTCATCAATCTCTTCCAAAATCAAAATCTGCCGACCGGCATTTCGAGAATAATGTTGATACAATAAACTGTGTACAAATTCTCGATCATATTGCATATATCCTACAACAAAATATGAATCTGAGGTGGCTGCTGAGCTCACCTTTATAAATAAGCCCTCATACTTAAGGTCTTTGTCTATTTCTGCTAGAAAATCGTCTGCGTGTTCCGAAATCGGAATATAGAAGGTTACCAAATGTAAGGTAATCATAGAGAAATATCCTTGGGTGTTTTTTTTTTTCTCTTGAAATTCAATTTACCTAAAGCAACCTGCAACGTTGCAGGTTGCTTTAGGTAAATTGATAGATTCAATAAAATTAAGCGAAGTACCCACCATGATCGTCATCGTCACTAGGACCAGCCAAAATAACAACATCCAAAGGGCCCCAATTGGGATCCAGAAGCGCACCAAACAAAATATTCATATGGGCTTCTAAATAAAAGCGATACAATAAAAATCGTGTTTCTCTTCGATTATATTGCGAATACATTCGGATAAAATAGAATTCTGCGGAGGGTTCTACTGGGTCTCTAACTATAAATTTGGAGTCGTCATCCTGAAATTCTTTTTTCATGACTTTCATAAAATCGTCTGTGTGTTTCGTAATCGGAAGAAGTAATTTTACCATATTAAGCATATTATCTCACCTCCTATTTTTTCTAATCGAGCCTGTCGATCGGTGATTATACCCCTAGAAGTAGAAAGAATTACAATCCCTATTCCTCCCAAAACTTTTGGGATTTTGGGATAGTTAGAATATATTCGTAGACCGGGCGTACTAATCTGTTTAAAATTTAAACAACTTTTAAAAGGATATGATCCTTTATTATTTCTTCTATACTTTAGAGTTAAAACTAAAAACTTTTTGTTGCTTTCTCGATGTTTTCTGACGTTTTCAAGAAAACCCTGTCGTAAAAGAATTTGAACAATGTTTTCGTTCATCTTAGTGAACGGTATTGGAATAATTCTTTTTCTATTCATGTCCGCATTGCGTAACAATGTGAACATATTTCCGATCATATCTTTGTTCATGATAGCCTCCTGTAATTATGTTTTTTTATGCTATTAGGTGGAAGATAATAGGGTTTTCTTTCTAAGATAACGGAGCTGTTTTTTTTTTTTTATTTATAAGAGGTAGAATAACCCGGTTGAAGAGAGTATATATTTCATTTTTATTTTAATATTTTTCTCGAAAATAAACAAATGAAAGGCTTTTATTCTGTACATGTTAAATCATGAATTAGTACATGGAATCTCCAATAACCCTTGATGTATGTATCCTTAGGTCTATGTGTGTATATGGACCATAGATCCTGTTCATGGATATTTATGTATGGATCCCCTTTATATTTATATAATATATATATAAATCCTACTACCGATTCATGGGGATACTCCATCAAATATCAAGTATAACGTATTATATCAGATTATAGCACCTCGGGTGCGAGTGAAATTATTTTAGTAAAATTTAACTGTCTCAATTCTCGGGCTATTGCGGAAAAAATTCGAGTTCCTTTTGGATTTCCCTGTTTATCAATGAGAACGGCTGCATTATCATCATATTTTATTATTATACCATTATGACGTTTTAGTTCTTTAGAGGTACGTACAATTACAGCTCTGATGACTTGAGATCTTTCTAACGATGAATTTGGCACTGCTTTTTTGATTACAGCGACAATAATGTCACCCATATAAGCATACCGTCGATTACTAGCTCCTATGATTCTAATACACATCAATTCGCGCGCTCCGCTATTATCGGCTACATTTAAATAGGTTTGAGGTTGAATCATATCCTTTTTTCTTATCTTTCAGTCAAAAAGTTGAAATAAAAAAAATATTGTGTGTTCAAAAAAAAAAAGAAACGGAGAATTTCCTTTTTTCATACTAACATTCGTTCTAATGATTATTTGGAAAAAATGAATTGAGTTCGTATAGGCATTTTGGATGCCGCTATTGAAATCGCCTTTCTAGCGATATTTTCTGGGACCCCTCCCATTTCATAAAGTATTTTTCCGGGTTTAACAACAGCTACCCAATATTCAGGCGATCCTTTTCCCGAACCCATACGCGTTTCGGTAGGTCTTACTGTAACTGGTTTGTCTGGAAATATGCAGACCCATATTTGTCCACCCCGGCGAACATTTCGTGACATTGCCCGTCGACCCGCTTCTAGTTGTCTAGATGTGATCCAAGCGGGCTCAAGTGCCTGAAGAGCATATTTTCCGAAGCAAATTTTATTACCGCGAGAGGCGTTTCCTTTTAATTTCCCTCTATGATGTTTGCGGAATCTCGTTCTTTTTGGGTTATAGTTGATGGTTATTTCTCAATTCCATCTCTATTACAGAACCGTACATGAGATTTTCACCTCATACGGCTCCTCGCAAATAAATCGATTGAAAAATCTGGAACCGAAAAAAGAATAATAATTAAAATAATATACACTAATATACATATTTTTTTCTAAAATAGAAAATGAAATAGAATCGCGGGATTTTCGCGGGCGAATATTGACTCTCTGATTATAAATTGAAGATGTAATGTTGGGTTCGTCCACAACTCCTCAAAAAACCATGAATTTTTAGTTTCTTCCGCCATCCCATCTAATGAATCAGTAAGATTTCTAATTTTCATGGAATCTTTTGTATTCACAGGTTCCGTCGTTCCCATCGCTTTTCAATTTATGGTTAGGTCTAAATTCTACAATGGAGCTGCTTTAATAAGATTAATAAGATTTTGTTTTTTTTTTATTCTTTTTTGTTGAATCAACCCTCTCAGTTTTCTTGATTCGTGGCTCTTTATTCGTTTATTCTAATATTCATCCATATATGGATGAATTTTGAATATTGATGCTTTATTACACTACTTTTTATGAGATGACCAATAGACCTTTACATAGTAGAATTCTATATCATTAATATCCTTTTTCTAGCTTTCTTTCACCCCTTCATTTATCTGTATATTCTTATTGCTTTACAACTAATAATTTTATTTTTTTATTTCAGTTGCTATAATTATATCACCACATAGATCCTTATTTTGATTTTCTATTTTCGGCAGTTCTTTCTATCCAGATAATGGGAAGCGATGAGTAGGTTTTTTATAGTAATGAATTCTACGAATTTTTGTAGAAATTGAAACACTCAAAAAAAACCAACGAGTCACACACTAAGCATAGCAACTCCTTCATTCTAAAATGATTCATTAATTTTTTTTTATTCAATCTTCCAAATTTTGTAATTTCTTCAACGTAAAGTATTTCAAATTGTCATTTTTTGTTTTAAAAAAAGATGCAACGTTATAAGGGAAAGTTGATTAGTCGTTGTTTAGAAGTTTTGAAATATCCAGATTTTGACTCCGAATACCCCAAACAAAGTTACAAGTGGAACGGAACAAAAATCCATTGGAGCTCGAATGGTTTGTAGAGGAACCCTACCTTCTCTCGTCCATTCGACACGTGCAATTTCTTTTCCTTCCATACGTCCCGCAATTTTTATTTGAACTCCTTTTGTATCTGCCTGTTCAGCTAATTCAATACCTTTTTGCATTGCTTTACGAAACGAAATTCGATTCCGTAATAGTTCGCTTAAAAATTCTGCAACAATTTTAGCGTCTCTATAAAGATAAGGACTTGGAAGTTTTGTAATTTCAAGGTCGAGTTCTCGGTTCCCACAAGTTACTTTTTTTTGCACTTGAGTCTTTAATTGTTCGACTCTTAGATCCTTAACCTTTTCTTTTAAGGAGTCTGGAAGTCCCATATAGATTATCACTTTAATCAGATCGATTCTTTTTTGAATCTTTATTCGTCCCATTCCATAGCCAGAGATATCGGTCTCGAATTCACAGGATTCGGGTACCGTTTTTTGTATAAAATTATTGATACAATATCGTATAATTTTATCTTCTTTTACATTCTCGGAATACATTTTTGGTTTTGCAAACCAAATAGAATAATGACTTTGAGTTGCACCAAGTCGGAAAACAAGCGGATGTATTTTTTGGCCCATAACCACCACTCGGTATCTTTTTGTTTATCCATAATTATATTTTTTTTTATTAAACTTTCTATATCTTTATTTCTTTTTCTGTTGCAGAATAATACAATTCTTTTTATTCTGCAACAGATTGAGTAATTTATTAATTAATCCGAATCCTCATAATGTTCATTTTTATCAATGATGATTGCGAAAAGTATCCTAAAATGAATGGGAAAATTCACTTCAATGATGATTGTGACCTGTATTTTTAAATATATGGTAAAAAAATATAGGTCCAAGGGTAAATTGAGAAATATATTTTTTCTCATTTTTTGGATACCCTCCCAAGTTTTCGAGTAGGTGAAAATTCTCCTAATTTATGGCCTACCATACGATCTGTTATATAAATAGGTAAATGCTCTTTTCCATTATGGATAGCAATGGTATGCCCAATCATTGTAGGTATAATGGTAGATGTTCTGGACCAAGTTTTTATTAACTCCTTTTCTCCTTTTGTGTTAAGCTTCTTTATTTTTCTTAATAAATGATTGGCTACAAAAGGATTTTTTGTTCGTGAACGTGTCATAGTTAATTATTCCTCCTATAATAACTAAAAAAGTTAATTTTGTTCTCTTATATTTCCAATTCTAAAATATAGAATCTCTAAAAAAAGAAAATCCTATAATGTCCCAGTAAATTGCTATTTTCTTTTGTAAAGACGAAGAAACAAATTCTATTTTATCTACGCTTACGCTCGACTATTTACTACGGCGACGAAGAATCAAATTATCACTATATTGATTCGTTTTTCTAGTTCTTCTTCCAAGTGCAGGATAACCCCAAGGAGTTGAGGGTTTTTTTCTACCAATTGGGGCCCTCCCTTCACCACCCCCATGTGGATGGTCTACAGGGTTCATAACGACCCCTCTTACTACAGGACGCTTGCCTCGCCAACGTTTAGCTCCGGCTCTGCCCAAACTTTTCTGGTTTACCCCAACATTCCCTACTTGTCCAACTGTTGCTGAGCAGTTTTTGGATATCAAACGGACCTCGCCAGAAGGTAATTTTAATGTTGCTGATTTACCTTCTTTTGCAATCAGTTTCGCTACAGCACCCGCTGCTCTAGCTAATTGTCCACCCTTTCCAAGTGTTATTTCTATGTTATGTATGGCCGTGCCTAACGGCATATCGGTTGAAGTAGATTCTTATCAAAACCCCTTCCCAAACTGTACAAGCTTCTTCCAAAGCATACGGCTTTCTGGATGTAGATTCTAATATCTATACAGCTGCATCTTATATATCGTTTATTTCGTAGATTATAAATGACATAACGAAGTACCATACCACATGAGTGGATATATATTATACGAATCCAAATCTTCCGAATGACTCATGTTATGATCTTCTACATCCTAGGTCTTTCTGTTCCGTTCCTTCATCTGGCTTATGTTCTTCATGTAGCATTCAGACCGAATGACTCTATGAAATTACGTTGCTACTTACACCTAGTACGGGTAACGTAGGAGACATTTCTATTTTTTCCCGGGGGAATCCTTAGAATTACCACTGCTTCGCTTTCAATTTGTCCTTGACCATCAAATGAAATGTGAATAATCCGGATCTTCCCCTTATTTGTTTGAAACGAGGAGCGCTTCGTGTTCTGTCGGTGCTTGAAACAATTTTGTCTTCTCCATATTACTATATCTCTAGGGTCAATAATGGTATATTAGCAACTACTGAACTCAATCACTTGCTGCCGTTACTCTTCAGTTTTCTGTTGAAGTCTATCCTGTAGAGGTACTCCAATTGGATAAGAGATCGATTTCTAGGTTTCGCCATAAACCTAATTGGTTACTTCCAATTACGTAAATCAATAGTTCAAACCGCACTCAAAGGTAGGGCATTTCCCATTTTTATAGGAACTTCTGTACCATAAACAATGGTATCTCCAATTATAGCCCCTCTGGGGTGTAAAATATATCTTTTCTCACCATCCCCATAGTGTATGAGACAAATGTGTGCATTTCGATTAGGGTCATATTCTATAGTTATGATTCTACCATATATGTCTTTTTCATTGCGTCGAAAATCAATTTTACGGTATAGACGCTTATGACCTCCCCCTCTATGCCCTGCGGTAATAATTCCTCTGGCATTACTACGCCCTTTACAACAATGATGTTGTCCAGAAATCAAACGATTTCGT
This sequence comes from Lathyrus sativus, assembly GCA_963859935.3. Classification (NCBI taxonomy): domain Eukaryota; kingdom Viridiplantae; phylum Streptophyta; class Magnoliopsida; order Fabales; family Fabaceae; genus Lathyrus; species Lathyrus sativus. The sequence continues at coordinate 6,886 of CAWUDS030001465.1, read as the reverse complement.
GAATTGGATTTCACTTGACTGTTTAAGGCTCCATTGCGTGTGCTCGGGCTCGAAGTTTTATGTATCGCCATGTTATTAATTGTTTAAGTTCTTTTCTTTCTAACTAAGAGGTGGAATAGAATAACCCGATTCTAAGGAATCGAATAAGCCGGTTCAAGCATAATGATCATACGTTTGTAATGCATTGTATGTCCCATAATAGGTCGCATTCTTCTACCGTTTCTTGGGAGTCCATCGTCCATTGATACAGATCAAATGTTATTATAACTATTCTAACATAATTGGATTGAATCGACCACACCTTTGTTATTGATGGATGATGAGATTCCATTGATATTGATACGGATCCAATCGTTTTTTTTTTGAAAAGAAGATAAAGAATGAATATAGTCAATATAATTCAGATAATCATGTAGCTGTATTTACAAATTTCATTCTGTAACAAAAATCGAGTGGGGGATATTTCTATGGGGATGCATCCAGTAGGAATTGAACCCACGACTTCGCCAATTATGAGTTGGGTGCTTTAACCACTCAGCCATGGATGCTTCGAGGAAACCCTCCGACTTCATCACTAACCCAATTTCAATTGAAGTCAAATCTTTTGGATAAATCAATTTCTCCATGTATGTATCCTTTATCTAATACATACATAGAGAAATTGATTAAAGATAAGATAGATATATATCTATAGATTTCGACTTTTTTATTGATCACTCCTAATAGATATCAAATACATCTCTGCACAAATCGAATTGATATAGAAAGTATCAATTAGAATAAAAAAATGCGGATATAGTTGAATGGTATAATTTCTCTTTGCCAAGGAGAAGACGCGGGTTCAATTCCCGCTATCCGCCGTTACTTCTGTATTGAATAGTATATTTCTTTATATTATCAAATATATATATAAGTGAATTTCCATTTTTATCCAAAATGGTGCGGAGACAGGATTTGAACCCGTAACCTCAAGGTTATGAGCCTTGCGAGCTACCAAGTTGCTCCACTCCGCCATGCCATAAGAAGAACAATTGACAATTAATGGAAAACAGAGATTGAATTTGCCTGCCGCCCCTCCACCATATCTGTACAAATAGAATAAACCATTTATACGGAATGGTCAAGGGACCGTCCTATGATCGCAGATCATCAAAAAGAATAAAAAAATGAAGAGAATTTTTTATTCTTACCAACTCGATCTTGTTGCACCGGGCAACAAACATTGGTGAACCATTTCACGAAGTGCGTGTCTAGATAATCCAAAGTGTCGATAATTACCTCGTGATCTTCCAGTCGCAAAACAACGTCGATGAAGACGTGTAGGTGCACTATTACGCGGTAGTGCTTCGAACTTTGCCTTAATTTCCCATTTCTCACTTAACGACTGAGCTTTGCTCATTTCTTTTTTTGGAGATCGTCGAATCAAATGATATTTTTTTTCCAATTTTTGCCTCTTCTTCTCCCTGGCAATGCTACTTTTCTTTGCCATTATGATGATGATTCATTTCCTATTAGTATCAATGATAGAAATAAGTCGGATCCTAGATGTAGAAATAGAAGAAGCACCTTCTTCATACAAAGAGATTCAATTTTTGGAGATACAATAAAGAATGAAATTAACCAAATTTACCTGATGTAGAGGCAATCAAGAAAGCTGCATAAGTAAATATATAACCTACCGAAAAGTGGACTAATCCAACCAATCTTGCTTGGACAATCGAAAGAGCCACAGGTTTATCTCTCCATCGAATCAAATTCGCCAAAGGTGTGCGTTCATGAGCCCATGCTAAAGTTTCAATCAATTCCTGCCAATATCCGCGCCATGAGATTAAGAACATAAATCCAGTAGCCCAAACAAGATGTCCAAATAAGAACATCCACGCCCAGACTGATAAACTATTCATACCAAAGGGGTTATATCCATTGATAAGTTGTGAAGAATTTAACCATAGATAATCTCTTAACCATCCCATCAAATAGGTTGAAGATTCATTAAATTGTGAAACATTACCTTGCCATAATGTAATGTGCTTCCAATGCCAATAAAAAGTAACCCATCCAATGGTATTTAACATCCAGAAAACTGCCAAATAAAATGCGTCCCAAGCAGAAATATCACAAGTACCACCTCGTCCCGGACCGTCGCAAGGAAAACTATAACCAAAATCCTTTTTATCCGGCATTAACTTGGAACCACGTGCATCTAAAGCACCTTTTACTAAGATCAATGTAGTTGTATGTAAACCAAGAGCAATAGCATGATGAACCAAGAAGTCTCCAGGCCCGATTGTTAAGAATAGAGAATTACGATTCTCATTAATAGCATTTAACCAACCCGGCAACCATATGCTTCGCCCCGCATTGAGCGCCGGACTATTCGTTGAAGATAAAAGTACATCGAAACCATATGAAGTTTTACCGTGAGCAGATTGTATCCATTGGGCAAATATGGGTTCGATCAAGATTTGTTTCTCCGGAGTGCCAAAAGCAAGCATGACATCATTATGGACATAAAGTCCCAAAGTATGGAACCCCAGAAATAGGCTGGCCCAACTTAAATGGGATATGATAGCTTCTTTGTGCTCTAACATTCTTGCCAATACATTATCCTCATTCTGTTCGGGATTGTAATCTCTAATAAAAAAGATAGCTCCATGAGCAAAAGCCCCCGTCATAATAAATCCTGCAATGTATTGATGATGAGTATATAACGCAGCTTGAGTAGTAAAGTCTTGTGCTATAAACGCATAAGCAGGTAACGAATACATGTGTTGAGCTACCAAAGAAGTAATGACCCCTAACGAGGCTAGAGCAAGGCCTAATTGAAAATGAATTGAATTATTGATTGTGTCATAAAGACCCTTATGTCCACGCCCCAATCTACCCCCCGGAGGAATATGCGCTTCTAAAATATCTTTTATACTGTGCCCAATACCGAAGTTAGTTCTATACATATGACCAGCAATTAGAAAAAGAATTGCAATAGCTAAATGATGATGGGCCATATCGGTAAGCCATAAACTTTGCGTTTGAGGATGGAATCCCCCGAGAAGTGTTAGAATGGCAGTTCCCGCGCCTTGCGAAGTACTAAATAAATGATTACTAGAATCGGGGTTTTGAGCATAAAGATTCCACTGACCTGTAAAAAATGGCCCTAATCCTTGAGGATGAGGCAATACACTTAAGAAATTATTCCATCGAACATATTCTCCTCTGGATCCTGGAATAGCCACATGGACTAAATGCCCTGCCCAAGCTAAGGAACTGACTCCAAATAGTCCTGACAAATGATGATTGAGGCGGGATTCGGCATTTTTAAACCACGAAACGCTCGGTTTCCATTTCGGTTGTAGGTGTAACCAGCCCGCTAATAAGGATATGAAAGAAAGAAATAATAGAAAAATAGCTCCAGTATAAAGATCCTCATTAGTACGTAAACCAATTGTATACCACCACTGATAAACACCGGAATAGGCAATATTCACTGGGCCAAGCGCACCCCCTCGCGTAAAAGCTTCTACAGCCGGTTGACCAAAATGGGGATCCCAAATTGCATGAGCAATAGGTCTTACATGTAAAGGATCCTGTACCCATGCCTCAAAATTTCCTTGCCAAGCTACATGGAAGAGATTCCCGGAAGTCCACAGAAAAATGATTGCTAATTGTCCGAAATGAGAAGCAAAAATATTCTGATAAAGACGTTCCTCAGTAATATCATCATGACTCTCGAAGTCATGTGCGGTAGCAATACCAAACCAAATACGACGAGTAGTGGGGTCCTGAACTAAGCCTTGGCTAAACCTTGGAAATCTTAATGCCATAATGCTTTTCAAATCCTCCTAGCCATTATCCTACTGCAATAATTCTTGCTAAGAAGAATGCCCACGTTGTGGCAATTCCACCCAGAAGGTAATGTGTTACTCCTACAGCACGTCCCTGTACAATGCTTAAGGCTCTAGGCTGAGTAGCAGGAGCAACTTTTAATTTATTATGAGCCCAAACGATGGATTCAATAAGTTCTTGCCAATAACCACGCCCGCTGAATAGAAACATTAAACTAAAAGCCCATACAAAATGGGCGCCTAAGAAAAAAAGACCATATGCAGATAATGAGGAACCATAAGACTGAATTACCTGGGATGCCTGCGCCCATAAGAAATCGCGAAGCCACCCATTAATGGTAATCGAACTCTGCGCAAAGTTTCCTCCTGTGATATGAGTTATTACTCCTTGATCATTTATACTTCCCCAAACATCTGATTGCATTTTCCAACTGAAATGGAATATTACTACAGAAATTGCATTGTACATCCAAAATAATCCTAGGAAGACATGATCCCAAGCGGATACTTGGCATGTCCCCCCTCTTCCCGGGCCATCACAAGGGAACCGAAAACCAAGATTTGCTTTATCCGGTATCAAGCGTGAGCTACGAGCAAATAGAACACCTTTTAGGAGTATCAATACCGTCACATGAATTGTAAATGCATGAATATGATGTACCAAAAAATCTGCGGTTCCTAATGGAATAGGTAACAAAGCTACTTTGCCGCCCACTGCCACTAAATCACCACCGCCCCAAGTCAAACTGGTGCTTGTTGTTGCACCAGGGGCTGTTGTGCCAGGTGCTAAAGCATGGGTATTTTGTATCCATTGAGCAAAGACAGGTTGTAATTGTATAGCGGTATCTGAAAACATATCTTGAGGGCGCCCTAAAGCACTCATGGTATCATTATGAATATACAACCCAAAACTGTGAAAACCTAAAAATATACACACCCAGTTGAGATGTGATATGATTGCATCACGATGTCTAAGAACACGATCTAATAGATCGTTGTATCGAGTAGTTGGATCATAGTCTCTTACCATAAAAATGGCTGCATGTGCAGCAGCACCAACTATGAGAAAGCCCCCAATCCACATGTGATGTGTGAACAATGACAGTTGTGTACCATAATCAGTAGCTAGGTATGGATAAGGAGGCATAGCATACATATGGTGAGCTACAATAATGGTCAAAGAGCCTAACATAGCTAGGTTAATAGATAATTGAGCATGCCATGACGTTGTTAGGATCTCATATAGCCCTTTATGACCCTGGCCTGTAAATGGACCTTTATGGGCTTCTAAAATATCTTTTATACCATGACCAATACCCCAGTTAGTTCTATACATATGACCCGCAATGAGAAAAAGAATTGCAATAGCTAAATGATGATGTGCAATATCAGTAAGCCATAGACCACCAGTTAGTGGGTCTAATCCTCCACGAAAAGTAAGAAAGTCCGCATATTTTGACCAATTCAAGGTAAAAAATGGGGTTGCTCCCTCAGCAAAACTTGGATAAAGTTGAGCCAAAAGATCCCGATTCAAGATAAATTCATGAGGAAGTGGGATCTCTTTGGGATCTACTCCAGCATTTAGAAATTGGTTAATTGGTAAAGATACATGTACTTGATGCCCCGCCCAAGAAAGAGACCCAAGTCCTAGTAGACCTGCCAAATGGTGATTCAACATGGATTCTACATCTTGAAACCAAGCCAATTTTGGAGCAGCTTTGTGATAATGAAACCAACCAGCAAAAAGCATTAAGGCTGCAAAGACCAACGCACCGATTGCAGTACAATAGAGTTGTAATTCACTAGTTATTCCAGATGCTCGCCAAATCTGAAAAAAACCGGAGGTTATTTGTATTCCCCGGAAACCTCCCCCTACATCACCATTCAATATTTCTTGGCCTACTATTGGCCAAACCACCTGGGCACTAGGTCGAATGTGAGTAGGATCATTTAGCCATGCTTCATAATTTGAAAAACGAGCACCATGGAAATACATGCCACTCAGCCAAAGAAAGATAATGGAGAGTTGACCGAAATGAGCACTAAATACTTTTCGGGAAATCTCCTCTAAATCACTAGTATGGCTATCGAAATCATGAGCATCAGCATGTAGGTTCCAGATCCAAGTAGTAGTATCAGGTCCCTTAGCTATTGTTCTTGAGAAATGACCAGGTTTTGCCCATTGCTCGAAAGAAGTTTTTATGGGATCCCTATCTACCAAAATTTTGACTTTTGGTTCCGGCGAACGAATAATCATTGAGTCCTCCTCTTTCCGGACAACACATACAAAGAGACCCGCCAACATAAAACATAATTCGTGAACTTATGAGAAATGTTTATATTGAATATCTTTCTCTTCTATCTCCCATCTATTCCATATTTTCTTGAGTTATTCACTAGAACAATTAGGATCCGGAAGTGAATCCGGGGCAAGTGTTCGGATCCATTATGACATAGCAGTGAGGCGCTCAACGGACCCTTTTATTTGATTGATGGGGACAATAAACTATCAAAAATTCAATATATATAATGGATTTTCTATATATTTTATTCTCTATTAGAGAATAAAATATAGACAATAATATTTGAATTAGAATAAAAAAAAGAAAATAATAAAAAGACTGTTCTTATTCAAAACGCCCTGTGATCTTCAACCAATTCTGTGCCTCAATATAATTACCAGGGGTAAGGGCTATAGCTTGTTTCCAATATTCAGCAGCTTGATCAAACCAAGATTCTCCAATTTCAGAATCTCCCTGTCGAATGGCCTGTTCTCCGCGGTCGGAATAGGGGAGTAAAATCCTTCCCTTAGAACCGTACTTGAGAGTTTCCTGACTCATACGGCTCAACAGTCAATTCTTTTGATCTTCCATTTTTTCTGGAGTTAATAACAAGAAAAGAGGTTAATTACATGAGTTTAAAACTTGAATTTGGATTAATAATTCAATTGAATCCTTTGTTTTTAGTTTTATCTTTTCTCCTACCTTCTGAAGAAGAAGGCATCGACATTAATACTAACGCTCTTATTTGAATTTTCTCAAAGG
>CAWUDS030001464.1:245000-250749 GCA_963859935.3 Lathyrus sativus | reverse complement strand
ACACTCTCTCTCACACACATACACACACACACACACACACACACATACACACTTGGTCACACACACACACGTGCGCAGACACACACACACCCACATGCGCGTGCATGCAACACAAACACACACACACATAAAGACACGCACACAAACACACGCACGCATACACAGTCACACACACATGGCGCCCGTATGCACACACACACACACGCGCTTGCTCGCTCTCATGCGCGCTCACACAAACACACACACGTGCGCGCACACACACACACACACGTGCTCGCACACACACACACACACATGCACGCATACACACACTCACACACGCCATACACACACACACACATACGCACGCATGCACGCACACTCACATACACACGCGCGGGCGGGTGTGCGCTAGCGCGCACAAACAAACGCGCAGGCACGCATGTACGCAAGCAAGCGCACACGCATACACACACACCCAGGCAGACACATACACACACACACACAGGCACACACACACACACGTACTCACGCACACACACACACACACACATGCACACACGCACTCGCGTGCACACAAACACGTGCGTGCACAGACAGACACACACACACGCACACACACACATGTGCGCACACTCTTTCTCACATACACACAGACACACACACGCAAACACACACACACAGGAACACACACACGTGCTCGCACACACACACGCACACATAAGCACCTACAAACGAACACACGCGCGTGCACACTCACACACACACACATGCATGCACGCATATACATACACGCACACCCATGCACACAAACATACACACGCACACACGCACTCGCATGCAGACAAACACGCGCGTGCACACACAGACACGCACACACACACGTGCGCACACTCTCTCTCTTAAACACACACACACAAACACACACATACAGACACACAAACACATGTGCGCACGCATACACACGCACACACACCCACACTCACGTGCACGCAAACATACGCTCACACACACGAAAATGCACGCACGTTATCACACGCAAATACACACGCGTACGCGCACATACACACACACACGCACATACATACACACATACACACACACGCAAACACAAATGCGCACGCACACACACACACACACACTCACACGCACACACACACACACACGCGCGTGCACACACACACACACACACACACACGCACATGCACACTCACACACACACGCATGCACGCACATACACACACGTACACGCATACACACAAACACACACACGCACACACGCACTCGCATGCAGACAAACACGCGCGTGCACACACAGACACACACACACACGCGTGCGCACACTCTCTCTCTCTTAGACACACACACACACACAAACAAACACATACAGACACACACACATGTGCACACACACACACACACACCCACACTCACGTGCACACAAACATACGCTCACACACACGAAAACGCACACGCGCATTCTCACACGCAAATACACACGCGTACGCGCGCACACACACCCACACGCGCACACGCATACGCACACGCACAGACACACATACATACACACGCAAACACAAACGCGCATGCACACACACACACACACACTCACTCACACGCACGCACACACACGTGCGTGCACACACACTCTCACATACATAAACACATGTGCGCGCGTGCGCAAACTCGCACACACACACACACACACACAAACGTGCACAAACACACGCGCGCGTGCACGTACTCACACGGACACGCACAAACACACAAGCACACATACACGTACACACACACGTGCACGCACGCACACACAGACACAAACAGACACGCACAAACGCACGCGTGCACGCGTACACAAACACAAACAGACGCGCGTCTGTGTACACACAGACACACGCACACGCACGCACACACACTCACACACACGCGCACACACACACACACACACACGTGCACACACACACACACACACGGACGCACGCATACACATGCACACACAGACAAACAGGCGCACGCGCATGTGCACACACACACACACACACACGCACACGCACACGCAAGGACATACGCGCGCGCACACACATACACATGTGCACACACACAAACACACAAACGCGCTCGTGCCGGCGTACGCGCACACAAACTCACACGCACGCACGCACAAACATACACATGCACGCACACACATACACGTGCACACACACACATACTCACGCACGTGCGCTCCCATTCACACGAGCGCTCAAAATCACACACACACACACACACACGTACGTGCTCACAAGCTCTCACATACACAAACACACACATACAGACACACAAACACACACGCACACGTGCCCGCACGCACACAGAGACACGTGCCCGCACGCACACAGAGACACGTGCACGCACGTGCACACACACACAAGCGCGTGCACACACACCCACACATACACACGCGTGCGCACACACACACACACACGTTTTCACACGTGCAAACACACACACATGGACGCACGCGCGCATGCATGCACGCGCACACACGGACGCACGCACAAACACATGCTCGCACAGACACACACACACACGCAAACACAAACGCGCGTGCACACACACACGCTCACACGCACACACACGCGCGTGCACATACACACTCTCTCACACACACACACACACAAACACATGCGCGCGCGTGCTCATACGCATACACACACACACACACACGCCCGTGCTCCCGCACACGGTCATGCACGTACATGCAAGCAGACACACACGCGTGCGCACACACTCTCTCTCTCACACACACACACACACACACACACACACATACACACACTTGGTTACACACATACACACACACACACATGCGCGTGCATGCAACACAGACACACACACACAAACACACGCGCGTGTACACAGCCACACACACACACACGTACGCGCACACAAGTACACACACGGCGCGCGTATGCACATACACACACGCGCTCGCGCGCTCTCGTGTGCGCTCACACAAACACACACACACACGTGCACACACACACACACCTATGCAGACACACACTCATGCACGCACACACACACACTCACGCACGCCATACACACACACGTGCATGCACGCACACTCACATACACACACACGCGGGCGGGTGTGCGCTAACACGCACAAACAAACACGCATGTACGAACACGTATACACACACCCAGGCAGACACATACACATATACACAGGAACACACACGCGCGCACATACACACGCACGCACACACACACATATGCACACACGCGCACACACACACACACGTGCTCGCGCACACACGCTCACACGTGTGCGCACACGTAAGCACCTACAAATGAACACACGCGTGTGCACACTCACACACACACGCATGCACGCACATACACACACGCACACGCATGCACACAAACACACACACGCACACACGCACAAACGCACTCGCATGCAGACAAACACGCGCGTGCACACACATACACACAAACACACACATACAGACACACGCACACACACCCACACTCACGTGCACGCAAACATACGCTCACACACACGAAAACGCGCACGCGTTCTCACACGCAAATACACACGCGTATCGCACATGCACACACACGCACACGCACAGACACACATACACACATACGCAAACACAAACGCGCATGCACGCACACATACACACACTCACACGCACACACACTGTCACATACACACACATACACAAATACATGTGCGCGCGTGCGCAATCACGAACACACACACACACACACATGTGAACAAACACACAGGCGCGTGCACGTATTCACACGGAAACGCACACACACACACACACAAGCACCCAGACACGCACACACACACGTGCATGCACACACACACACACACACACACACACACACACACACAAACAGACACGCACGAACGCATGCGTGCACGCGCACACAAACACAAACAGACGCGCGCCTGTGCACACTTAGACAAACGCACACGCGCGCACACACACTCACACACACGCGTACACACACATACACGTGCACACACACACACACAGACACACACATACACGTGCACACACCGCCAAACAGGCACAGACACACACGCGGACGCTCGCACACACATACACATGTGCGCACACACACACACACATAAACACACACACACGTGCGTGCACGCACACTCAGACACGTGCACGCACGCGCACACACACACACAAGCGCGTGCACACACACCCACACATACACACGCGTGCGCACACTTACACGCACACACGCAAGCACGTGCACGCACACACACACACAAAAAACACGCGCGTGCGTGCAAATATACACACGCGTGCGCACACACACAAATATACACACACGCGCGCACTAACAGACGCACACACACACACACACCTGCGCAGACACAAACACACACACGCATGCGCGCCATGCAGACACACACACAAACACACGCGCGCACACAATAAAGCACACGCGCACGCAAACACTCACACATGCGCGTATATAGACACACACATAGACACGTGCGTGCACACGCACGCACATACGGTGCGCGTGCTCACACACACACACACACGCGTGCGCGCACACTCTCACGTGCATGCACACACCTACGTGCATGCACCCACACACACACACAGACACACACGCACACGTAAACGCACATACGCGTGCGCGCACACACTCTCTCTCTCTCTCACAGATACACATACATGCGCACACGCGCGCACACACACACACACGTGCGCGCACACACGCGCACACTCACACACAAACGCATGCACACACACACACACACACAAATTCACACCAGTGCGCACACTCACTCACACACACACACGCAAGCACGTGCGTACACGCACACACACACAAACACGTGCGTGCATGCTAACACGTACACAAGCACGCACGCGCACACATATACATACACACACGCACTTGCGCAGACACATACACATACAAACACATACGGGCGCATGCTCATACACACACACGCGCACACACACACACGTGCGCACACACACACGCGTGTACATACACACACGAACACACACACACACGCAAGCACACATACACGCGCGTGCGTACACAAACACTCGCGTGCGCACACACACACACTCTCTCTCTCACATACACACAAACATACTCACACACACGCACACACACGGACGCACGCACGCATGAACGTGCACACACAAACAAACACGCACACGCGCGTGCTTGCGCACAATCATACACACGCGCGCGCACTCGCAAACACACAAGCGCGCGCTCGCGCACACACACTCACGCGCACACATATACACGCACGCACACACGCACACACACGTACGAACGCACACACACACGTGCGCGCACACACACACACACCTATGCAGACACACACACATGCACACACACACACACACTCACACACGCCATACACACACATACGCACGCATGCACGCACACTCACATACTCACACGCGCGGGAGGGTGTGCGCTAGCGCGCACAAACAAACGCGCAGGCACGCATGTACGCAAGCAAGCGCACACGCATACACACACACCCAGGCAGACACATACACACACACACACGCACACACACACATGCACACACACACTCGCGTGCACACAAACACGTGCATGCACACACAGACACACACACACGCGCACACACACACATGTGCGCACACTCTCTCTCACATACACACAGACACACACACACAAACACACACACACAGACACACACATACGTGCTCGCACACGCACGCACACACGTGCGCGCACACATAAGCAC
>CAWUDS030001464.1:235000-240000 GCA_963859935.3 Lathyrus sativus | reverse complement strand
GCACACACACACACACACACAAACACGTGCGTGCATGCTAACACGTACACAAGAACGCACGCGCACACATATACATACACACACACACGCACTTGCGCAGACACATACACACACAAACACATACGGGCGCATGCTCACACACACACACACATACACGCGTGCACATACACACATACACACACGCGCGCAAGCACACATACACGCGCGTGCGCACACACACACTCGCGTGCGCACACACACACTCTCTCTCTCTCTCTCTCTCACACACACACAAACATACTCACACACACGCACACACACGGACGCACGCACGCACGCATGGACGCGCACACACAAACAAACACGCACACGCGCGTGCTTGCGCACAACCATGCACACGCGCGCGCACTCGCAAACACACAAGCGCGCGCTCGCGCACACACACTCACGCGCACACATATACACGCACGCACGCACGCACGCACACACACGTAAGAACACACACACACACACACACGTGCGTGCATACACACACAGACAGACACACACGAGCGCGCAAACACACACACACACGTGTGTGCACTCTCTCTCTCTCTCTCTCACACACACACACACACGTGCGCACATGCGCACACACACGTTTGCACACATGCACATGTGCGCACACACATACACACACGCGTGTTCACACTCTCTCACATACACACACACACACAAACACACAAACGTACACGCACACACGCGCACATGCAAACAGACACACACAAGCGCATGCACACACACACACATACACATGTGTGCGCACACTCACACACACACATGCAAGCACGTGCGCACATACGCACACACAAACACACAAGCGCGCCCGAGCGCGTACGCGCATACAAACACAGACGCGCGCACGCACACACGTACACACGCACGCACGCGCACACACACTTGCACACACACACACGCGCGCACACACATGTGCGCACCCACACACGCACACACATACACACACTTGCGCAGACACACACACACACACGTAGGCACACACGCACACACACACACAAGCACACACACACATGCACATACGCACTCGCGTGCACACACAAACACACACACACACATACTATCTCTCTCACACACACACACAAACACACACACACACACAAACACACACACACACAAACATGTGCGCGCACACACACACGGGCGCACACATGAACGCACAAACACACGAGCACGCGCGTGCGCTTTCGCTCACACTTACCCATGCATGCGCGCACATACGCGCACACGCACACGCACACAAACACACACACACACACACACAAACAAACACCCACACAAACGCATAAACAAACGCGCATCCATACACACAAACACACACACACACACACACACACTCACACGCACACATACACGAACACGCCCGTGCGCACACACATTCTCTCACAGACACACACACATACATGCGCGCGCCTGCTCTCACACAGACACACACAAACGTGCGTGCACAAACAGACGCACGTGCACATACACACACGGACACACACACACGCAAGCACACAAACACACACACACGTGCGCACACACGTAAGCACCTACAAATGAACACACGCGCGTGCACACTCACACACACACGCATGCACGCACATACACACACGCACACGCATGCACACAAACACACACACGCACACACGCACAAACGCACCCGCATGCAGACAAACACGCGCGTGCACACACAGACACACACACACACACACGTACACACACGCGTGCGCATACTCTCTCTCTTAGACACACACACACACACACAAACACACATACAGACACGCGCACACACACATGTGCGCACGCACACACACCCATACTCACGTGCACACAAACATACGCTCACACACACGAAAACGCGTGCGCGTTCTCACACGCAAATACACACGCGTACGCGCACATGCACACACACGCACACGCATACGCACACGCACAGACACACATACACACACACGCAAACATAAACGCGCATGCACACACACAGGCACGCACACGCGCGTGAACACACACTCTCACATACACACACATACACAAATACATGCGCGAGCGTGCGCAATCACACACACACACACACGTGAACAAACACACGGGCGCATGCACGTACTTACACGGACACGCACACACACACAAGCACACAGACACGTACACACACACGTGCACGCACACACAGACACATAAACAGACACACACGAACGCATGCGTGCACGCGCACACAAACACAAACAGACGCGCGTTTGTGCACACACAGACACACGCACACGCGCGCACACACACTCACACACACGCGTACACACACACACACACGAGCACACACACACACACACACACACACGGACGCACACATACACGTGCACACACCGCCAAACAGGCACAGACACACACACACGGACGCTCGCACACACATACACATGTGTGCGCACACAAACATACAAACACTCCCGTGTCAGCGTACGAGCACACACACACACACGCACGCACGCACATACACGTGCACACACACACACACATACTCACGCACGTGTGCTCTAATTCACACACGACAAACACGCGCGCGCAAAGACACGTACACACGCACACACACACACACACACACACACACACGTGCGCACTGCACACACACACACGCACACGTTTGCACACACACACGCACACGCACAGACACACACACACGCACATGCTCACAAGCTCTCACATACACACACACACACAGACAGACACACAAACACACACACACGCACGCGCGCACACACACAAGCGCGTGCACACACACCCACACATACACACGCGTGCACACACTTACACGCACACACGCAAGCACGTGCACACACACACACACACACACACACACACAAAAACACGCGCGTGCGTGTAAACATACACACGCGTGCGCGCACACACACAAACATGCACAGACGCGCGCAAACACAGACTCGCGCACACACACACACACACACACCTGCACAGACACAAACACAAACACGCGTGCGCGCCACGCAGACACACACACAAACACACGCGCGCACACAAAAAAGAACACACGCACGCGCAAACACTGACACATGCGCGTATATAGACACACACATAGACACGTGCGCCCACACACACGCACACACGGGGCGCGTGCTCACGCACACACACACACGCGCGTGTGCATATACACACACGTGCGCGCATACACCTACCTGCGTGCACCCCCCCCCCCCCCACACACACACAGACACACACGCACGCGCAAACGCACACACGCGTGCGCGCACACACTCTCTCTCTCTCTCTCACAGATACACACACATGTGCACACGCACGCGTATACACACACACGTGCACGCACACACCCGCACACTCACACACAAGCGCATGCGCACACACACATACACAAATTCACACCAGTGCGCACACACACTCACACACACACACGCAAGCACGTGCGTACACGCGCACACACACACACACAAACACATGCGTGCATGCTAACACGTACACAAGAACGCACGCGCACACATATACATACACACACACGCACTTGCGCAGACACATACACACACAAACACATACGGGCGCATGCTCACACACACACACACACACACACGTGCACATACACACATACACACACACACGCGCAAGCACACATACAAGCGCGTGCGCACACACACACTCGCGTGCGCACACACACACACACTCTCTCTCTCTCTCTCTCTCTCTCACACACACACACAAACATACTCACACACACGCACACACACAGACGCACGCACGCACGCATGGACGCGCACACACAAACAAACACGCACACGCGCGTGCTTGCGCACAACCATGCACACGCGCGCGCACTCGCAAACACACTCACGCGCACACATATACACGCACGCACGCACGCACACACACGTAAGAACGCACGCACACACACGTGCGTGCATACACACACACACAGACACACACGAGCGCGCAAACACACACACACACACACGTGTGCGCACTCTCTCTCTCTCTCTCTCTCTCTCTCTTTCACACACACACACACACACACACACACACACACACACACACACACGTGCGCACATGCGCACACACACGTTTGCACACATGCACATGTGCGCACACACATACACACACGCGTGTTCACACTCTCTCACATACACACACACACACACACACACACAAACGTACACGCACACACGCGCACATGCACACACACACACACACACACAAGCGCATGCACAAACACACACACATACACATGTGTGCGCACACTCACACACACACATGCAAGCACGTGCGCACATACGCACACACAAACACACAAGCGCGCCCGAGCGCGTACGCGCATACAAACACAGACGCGCGCACGCACACACGTACACACGCACGCACGCGCACACACACTTGCATACACACACACACACACGCGCACACACATGTGCGCACCCACACACGCACACACACATACACACACTTGCGCAGACACACACACACACACACGTAGGCACACACGCACACACACACACATGCACATACGCACTCGCGTGCACACAAAACATGCGTGCACACACAGACACACACACACGCACACTATCTCTCACACACACACACAAACACACACACACACACACAAACACACACACACACAAACATGTGCGCGCACACACACACGCGGGCGCACACATGAACGCACAAACACACGAGCACGCGCGTGCGCTTTCGCTCACACTTACCCATACATGCGCGCACATACGCGCACACGCACACGCACACAAACACACACACACACACAAACAAACACCCACACAAACGCATAAACAAACACGCATCCATACACACAAACACACACACACACACACACTCACACACACACATACACGAACACGTCCGTGCGCACACACTCTCTCTCACAGACACACACACACATACATGCGCGCGCCTGCTCTCACACAGACACACACAAACGTGCGTGCACAAACAGACGCACGTGCACATACACACAC
>CAWUDS030001464.1:222500-227500 GCA_963859935.3 Lathyrus sativus | reverse complement strand
ACACATGTGCGCACACGTGCACACACACGTTTGCACACGTGCACACACACACACACGTGCTCACACTCTCTCACATACACACACACACACAAATAAACACACACACAAACACACACACACGTGCAAGAACACACGCGCGCACACACACACACACACACACACATACACATGCGTGCCCACACTTACACACACACACACACACATGCAAGCAAATGCGCAAAAACACACACACAAACACGCGCATGCGTGCAAACATACACACGCGTGCGCACACACACACACATACACACGCACGCACGCACACACACACATACACATGCACGCACGCACACACACACACACACACACATACACACGCGCGCGTGTGCCCTCGCACCCGTACACACGTGCGCGCACACGCACACACGCACGTAGGCACGCAGGCAAGCACACACCCACGCGCGCACACAAATACACACCTGCGCAGACACACAAACAAACACACGCGCGCGCACACAGGCACACGCACACCTGCGCAGACACACACACACACACGCATACACACACACACACACACACACACTTGCGCAGACAAATACACACACACACACGTGCACACACACCTGTACAGACACACACACACATGCACGCACGCACACATGCACGCTCAAACAAATACACGCATGCACGCTCACAACTACGCAGACACACACTCACGGGCACACACATACACACACACACACACACACTTGTGCAGAAACATACGCACACACACACATACACACACACGCACACATACACGCACGCACACACACACGCACACACACATGCACACACGCACTCGCGTGCACACAAACACGTGCGTGCATACAATGATACACACACACGCACTCAGACACACACGCGTGCGCGTGCGTACGCTCTCTCTTTCTCTCTCTCTCTCTCTCTCTCACATACACACACACACACACGTGCGCGCGCATACACACAAACGTGCGCGCACACATACTCGCACAAACACGAACACGCGCGCGCGTGCACAGACACACACACACACACAGGCATGCACACGCACGCACGCACATGCACAGACACACACACACACACACAAAAGTATACATAAACGCGTGTGCACACACATACAAGCACACACACGCACACACAATCACACGCACACACACACGCGCGCGCTCTCATGCGCGCTCACGCAAAAACACAAACGCGTGCGTGCACACACACAAACACACACATGCGCAGACACACACACACACACATGCATGCACGCTCACACACACACGCGCGCGCATGCGCTCACGCTCGCACCCGTGCACAAACACGGGCGCGTGCGCGCACTCACACGCACACACAAACACGTAGGCACGCACTCATGCGCACAGAGATAGACACACACACTTGCACAGACACATACACACACACACACTTGCACAGACACATACACACACACACAAGCAGGCACGCACGTACACACACATACGCACACACACACATGCACACACGCACTCGCGTGCACATTATCACGTGCGCACACACACAAACATGCACGCACACACACACACATGCACACACGCACTCGTGTGCGTGCACTCTCTCTCACACACACACACACAAACACACACACACACGTCCGCGCGCACACTTACGCACACACACACGAACACGCGCTCGCGCGTGCGCTCACACATACACACGCATCCGGGCACATACACACACACACGCACACGCACACACAAACGCATACACAAACGCGGGGGCACACACACACACACACACGCACACACACAAGCACACACAAACGCGCGTGCACACACACACAAACACACACACACACTCAAACACATATACACACACACCCACGCGCGTTCGCACACACTCTCTCTCTCACACACACAAACACATGCGCGCGCGTGTGAACACACACACACTCGCACACACACACACACAAACACATGCGCGCTTGCGCTCGCACATACACACGCATCCGCGCACACACCTTCACACATGTGCGTACACACACACACACACACACACACACACACACACACACACTCACACGCACACACACACACACCAACACGTCCGTGCGCATACACACACACACACACGTGCGTGCACAAACACACGCGCGTGCACATACACACACGGACACACACACACACACACAAGCACATACACACACACACACACACACACCTGCGCATACTCTCTCTCTCTCTCACACACACATACACATAAACACACTCACACACACACGCACACACACAGACGCACGCACGCACGCATGAACGCGCACACACAAACTCGCACACGCGCGTGTTTGCACACACACATATACACGCCCGCACACACGTAAACACACACACGTGCACTCGCACACACTCACTCACGTGCGCACATCCAAACGCACAAGCAAGCCTGTGCGCGCGTACGCGCACACACATACCCGCATGCACACACACGCACACACACACACACACGTATGAACGCACACACACACACACACACACACACACACACACACATACGTGCGCGCATACACACTCACAGACAGACAGACACGAGCGCGCAAACACACACACACACACGTGTGCACACTCTCTCTCTCTCTCTCACACACACACACACACATGTGCGCACACGTGCACACACACACACGTGCTCACACTCTCTCACATACACACACACACACACACAAACAAACACACACACAAACACACACACGTGCAAGAACACACGCGCGCGCACACACACACACACACACACATACACATGCGTGCCCACACTCACACACACACACACACATGCAAGCACATGCGCAAAAACACACACACAAACACGCGCATGCGTGCAAACATACACACGCGTGCGCACACACACACACATACACACGCACGCACGCACACACACACATACACATGCACGCACGCACACACACACACACACACACACACACACATACACACGCGCGCGTGTGCCCTCGCACCCGCACACACGTGCGCGCACACGCACACACGCACGTAGGCACGCAGGCAAGCACACACCCACGCGCGCACACAAATACACACCTGCGCAGACACACAAACAAACACACGCGCGCGCACACAGGCACACACACACCTGCGCAGACACACACACACACACACACGCGCGCATACACACACACACACACACTTGCGCAGACAAATACACACACACACACGTGCACACACAACTGTGCAGACACACACACACATGCACGCACGCACGCATGCACGCTCAAACAAATACACGCATGCACGCTCACAACTACGCAGGCACACACTCACGGG
The DNA here is from genome assembly GCA_963859935.3 of Lathyrus sativus. NCBI lineage: Eukaryota > Viridiplantae > Streptophyta > Magnoliopsida > Fabales > Fabaceae > Lathyrus > Lathyrus sativus. Next base: position 224,195 of record CAWUDS030001464.1, on the reverse strand, counting down.
CACACACATACACACACACACACACTTGTGCAGAAACATACGCACACACACACATACACACACACACGCACACATACACGCACGCACACACACATGCACACACGCACTCGCGTGCACACAAACACGTGTGTGCATACAATGATACACACACACGCACTCAGACACACACGCGTGCGCGTGCGTACGCTCTCTCTTTCTCTCTCTCTCTCTCTCTCTCACATACACACACACACACACGTGCGCGCGCACACATACTCGCACAAACACGAACACGCGCGCGCGTGCACAGACACACACACACACACACACGCATGCACACGCACGCACGCACATGCACAGACACACGCACACACACAAAAGTATACATAAACGCGTGTGCACACACATACAAGCACACACACACACACACAATCACACGCACACACACACGCGCGCGCTCTCATGCGCGCTCACACAAAAACACAAACGCGTGCGTGCACACACACAAACACACACATGCGCAGACACACACACACACACATGCATGCACGCTCACACACACACACGCGCGCATGCGCTCACGCTCGCACCCGTGCACAAACACGGGCGCGTGCGCGCACTCACACGCACACACAAACACGTAGGCACGCACTCATGCGCACAGAGATAGACACACACACACTTGCACAGACACATACACACACACACACTTGCACAGACACATACACACACACACACAAGCAGGCACGCACGTACACACACATACGCACACACACACATGCACACACGCACTCGCGTGCATATTATCACGTGCGCACACACACAAACATGCATGCACACACACACACACACATGCACACACGCACTCGTGTGCGTGCACTCTCTCTCACACACACACGTCCGCGCGCACACTTACGCACACACACACGAACACGCGCTCGCGCGTGCGCTCACACTTACACACGCATCCGGGCACATACACACACACACGCACACGCACACACAAACGCATACACAAACGCGGGGGCACACACACACGCACTCATACGCACACACACACAAACACGTCTATGCGCACACACTCACACACACACACACACATGCGCGTGTGCTCTCTCATACACACACACACACACAAACACACGCGCGTGCACAAACACACGTGCGTCCACATACACACACGGACACACACACATACACACGTGCGCACACTTTCTCTCTCTCTCTCTCACATACACACACACACACATACACACACACACGCACGTACACACACACACACGGACGCACGCACGCACGCATGAACACGCACACACACACAAACACACACACACGCGTGTGCGTGCACAGACACATACTCGCGCGCGCGCTCCCACACACACACGCGCGTGCCCACACACACACTCTCACACACACACGCACGTGCCCACACTCACACGTGCGCGTGCGCGTCCTGAAACACCCACGCATGTGCAAACACAAACACACATACACACACGCACTCACGTACGCACGCACGCACGTACACCCACACGCACCCACACACACACACACACGTACACACGCACACAGAAACACACGGGTGCGCGCGTGCGCTCCCACACACACACAAGCGTGCACGCACACACACACGCACGAGCTCGTAAACATACATACATGTGCGCACACACTCTCTCTCTCTCTCTCTTTCACACACACACATATGTGCGCACACGC
>CAWUDS030001464.1:195000-210000 GCA_963859935.3 Lathyrus sativus | reverse complement strand
AACACGCATACACGCGTGCGTGCACAAAACCATACGCACGCGCGCGCTCGCGCACACACAATCACGTGCGCACACACAAACACGCAAGCACGTCGGTGCGCGCGTATGCACACATACATACACGCACGCACGCGCACACGCGCACACGTACGGTCGCGCAGACACACACACACACACGTGCAAATACACACACACACACACATATGCACACACACACACACACACGTGCGCGCACTCCCACACGAACACGCGCGCGCGTGCTAACGCGCTTAAACACACACGCATGCGCATACACATACACACACATCCACGCTCGCACGGACACACACACACGCATACACACACACGTACACGCACACACACGCGGCCGCATACCCACACACACGCACCCGCACACACATACAGGCACACACAAACGCACACACACGCACACGGGCACACCCACCCACACACACACGCACACGGGCACACCCACCCACACACACACACGGGCGCGTGCCTGCAAAAGCACACACGCGTGCACAAACACAAACACACATACACACACGCACTCACGTACGCAAGCACGCATATACACACGCACGCACCCACACACACACATACACACACACACACACACAAACATATGCGTGCGCGCGTGCGCTCCCTCACACACACACACACACACGAGCGCGCAAACACGCACACATATGAGCACTCTCTCCCTCTCTCTCTCACACACACAAACACAAACACACACATATGCGCGCACACACACACAAACACACACACATGCGCGCACACACACACACACACACACTTGCACGCACACACACACAAGCACTTGCACACACACAAACACGCGCGCGCGTGCGCGTGCCCACACTCACTCACACACACATACACACGCAAGCACGTGCACATATAAACACGTGTGCGCATTCTCTCTCTGTCTCTCACACACACACACACACACACGTGCGCACACACACACACACACACGCACACACACACATATGTTTGCACACGTGCACACACACATATGTTTGCACACGTGCACACACACACACGCACGTGCTCACCTTCTCTCACATACACACACACAAACACACACACGTGCGCGCATGCACGCACACACACACACACACACACACACACATACACACGCGTGCGCACACTCACACACACACACACACACAAACACGCGCGTGCATGCAAACATACACACACGTGCGCACACATACACATACACACGCACACACGCACACACACAGACACACATACACACGCGCGGACGCACTCATAACCACACACACACACACGAAGGCACGCACACACACTCACCCTTGCGCAGACACACACAAAAACACACGTGCGCAGATACACAGACGTACACACACACACACACACGTGCGCAGACACACACACACACACACGCGTGTGCGCACAACACAGACACAAACACACACAAACACACGCGCGTGCACACACTCACACACGCGCATACACTGACACACACACACACACGTGGCCACATACACACACAGACACACATGGAGCGTGTGTTCACACAAACATACACACGCGCGCGCGTGCTCCTACGCGCTCACACAAACACCCACACAAGCGTGCGCGCACTCACACACACACGCACACGTGCATACACATACACACACTCACACACCTGCGCAGACACACACACATACGCACGCACTCACGCACGCGCACACACACAAATACACACGCGCACGCCCGCCCGCATGCACACAAATAAACACGCGCACGCACGCCCTCGCTCACACACACACACACACGTATACACAAAAACACAGGCATGCACGTACGCGCACACACATTCACACACACACACACATGCGCAGACACATACACACACACACACACGCAGGCACGCATACGCGCACACACACACACACACGCACACAAACACATACACATACGCGCATACACACATGCACACACGCACTCGCGTGCACACAAACACGTGCGTGCACACACAGACACACACACACATACGCGTGCGCACGCTCTATCTCTCTCTCATACACACACACACACACGTGCACGCACACTCACACACACGTATGAGCACACATACGCACACACGCACACACAGGCATGTGTGCACATCCACACACACACGCATACACAACCGCGCGTGCACATACACAAACACACGCACAAACAGACACACACACTCACATGCATACAAACACACGCGCGTGTGCACACACTCTCTCTCTCACGCACACACTCACACACACACAAACACGCGCGTGCACACACACACACACACGCACGTGCGTGCACATACACACACAGACACACACACATACACACGCAAGCACACACACACACACTCTCTCTCTCTCTCACACACACACACACACACAGACACACACACGCACACATGAACGTGCACACACCCACAAACACGCGCACGCGCATGTGTGCACACACACACATAAGCACTCGCGCACAAAATCGCAAACACACGCGCGCGTGCACACACACACACATGCACACCCACACACACACACATAAACATACACACGCGTGCGCACACCCTCACACACACACGCATACACACGCACGTGCACACATACACACACAGGCGAGCGCGCGCGTGCGAGCAAGCACGCACCCGCGTGCGTACACATAAACACAAATGTGCGCACACACTCACGCACACACGCACACACCCACACACAATGCGCGCGCACACGCTCATACATACAAACACATGCGTGCGTATGTGTGCTTCCACACACATACACACACACACATGCGCACACAAAGAAACGTGCGCGCACAAACACAAATACACACGCGCGCGCGCAAAAGCACACACCTACACCTACACACCTACACACACACACACACCTACAAACGTGTGCACACGCGCACACATACGCGTTTGCTGACGTGCACACACACTCACACGCGTGCTCACACTCTCTCACATACACACATACAGACACACAAACACACATGTGCGCGCATGCACACACACACAAACACGTGCGCGCACACCGCACGCACACTCACACACACACACACATGCAGCACGTGCGCACATACACACACACGCACACAAACACGCGCGTGCGTGCGAACATACACACGCGTGCACGCACACACACACACACACACACACACACACGCACGCCCGCAAATACACACAGACACACGCGCGCGTGCCGTCACACACACACACATACGTGCGCACACACGCACACTCACATACGCAGGCACGCACGTATCCACGCGCATACACAAACATACTTGCGCAGACACACACACAAACACATGCGCGCACACACGCACAAACGCACGCAAGCACACACACACACACGCATGCACAGACACACCCACGTGCACACACACACACACGCACACACATACGCACACACACACACACACATGTGCGCGTACAACCAAACACACACGCGCGCACGTGCTCACGCACTTACACACACACGCATGCACACGCACATGCACGCTTGAACGCACATACACATACACGCATACACACACAGGTACACACACGCGGGCGTGCACACACATACACACGTACACCCCCCTCACACGCACACAAACATACACACGCGTGCGCACACACTCACACACACATACAATCACACACGCACGTGCGCACACACACACACAAGCACGCACCCACGTGCGCACACACAAACACACATTTGCGCACGCACTCACGCACGCACACACCCAAACACACAAACACACGCGCGCACACGCGCAAACATATTCGTGCGCGCGTGCGCTTCCACGCACACACGCGTGCGCACATAAACACACGTGCCCTCACACACACACACACGCATACACACGCACATGCGTGTGCACCAACACACGCTTGTGCACATAGACACACACGCGCGCACACACACACACGCGTGCGCACACACACTCTCTCTCACAAACATGCACACACACACACACACACTCACATACACACGGACGCACGAACGCACGAATTAAAGCGCTCACACACACACAAACACGCACACGCGCGCTCGCACACACACTTACGTGTGCACACATAAACACACAAGCACGCCCGTGTGCGCGTACACACGCACACACATACACACACGCACGCACACACGCGCACACGTACGAACTCGCAGGCACACACACATATGCAAACACACACACACACACACACATACGCACACACACACGTGCGCGCACACCAAAACAAACACGCGCGCGCGTGTGCTAACGCGCTTAAACACACACGCATGCGCACACACATGCACGCTCGCACGGACACACATACACGCATACACACACACGTACACGCACACACACGCGGCCGCACACCCACACACACACACCCGCACACACACATACAGGCACACACAAACGCATACACGCGCAGATGCGCACACCCGCACACACATACCCACACACACACGCACCCACACACACACACACGTATACACACACACACACACACACACAAACATAGGCGTGCGCTCCCCCCCCCCCCCCCCACACGCACACGCGCACATTCACAAACACACACACGTGCGCGCACACACACACACACACACACAGGCGCATGCACATACACACACATACACATGCGTGCGCACACTCGCTCACACACACACACACACACAAGCACATGCATATATAATAACGTGCGCGCACTCTCTCTCTCTGTCTCTCACACACAGACACGCGTGCGCACACGTGCACACACACACACACACGCGTGCTCACATTCTCTCACATACACACACATACACACACAAACACACACACGTGCACGCATGCACGCACACACACACACATACACACGCGTGTGCACACTCACACACACATACACAAACACGCGCGTGCATGCAAACATACACACACGTGCACACACACACACACATACACACGCACACACGCGCACACACAGACACACGCGCAGACGCACTCACAACCACACACACATGCGCACACACACACACACACACACACACTCACCTGTGCGCAGACACACACAAAAACACATGCGCGCAGATACACAGACGTACACACACACACGTGCGCAGACACACAAACACACACACCCGCGCGTGCGCACAACACAGACACACACACAAACACACATGCGCGCACACACTCACACACGCGCATACACTGACACACACACACGTGGGCGCATACACACACAGACACACACGGCACGTGTGGTCACACACACATACACACGCGCGTGCATGCTCGTACGCGCTCACACAAACACACACACAAGTGTGCGTGCACTCACACACACACACACACACGCACACGTGCACACACACACACATACTCACACACCTGCGCAGACACACACACACATACGCACGCACTCACGCACGCCGCATGCACACAAATACACACGCGCGCGCCCGCCCGCACGCACACAAATAATCACGCGCACGCACGCCCTCGCTCACATACACACACATGTGCGCACACACACACGCATACATAAAAACACAGGCATGTACGTACACGCACACACATTCACACACACACACACACACACATACACACACACACCTGCGCAGACACATACACAGACACACACGCAGGCACGCATACGCACACGCACACACAGATACACACGCACACAAACACATACACATACGGGCATACACACATGCACACACGCACTCGCGTGCAGACAAACACGTGCGTGCACACACACACACACACACGCACACACACACATATACGCGTGCACATGCTCTATCTCTCTCACACACACACAAACACACACACACACACGTGCGCGCACACGTGCGCGCACACGCATGCGTGCACATCCACATACACACGCAGACACACGGATACACAACCGCGCATGCACATACACAAACACACGCACAAACAGACACACACACACTCACACGCATACACACACACGCGCGTATGTGCTCACACTCTCTTTCTCTCTCTCGCGCACACACACACACACACAGACACATGCGCGCACGTGCGCTCATACCCACACACACACGCACACACACGCGCACACACAAACACGTGCGTGCACACACACACGTGCATACACATACACACACAGACACACGCACACACACACACACACTCGCATGCGCACACACTCTATCTCTCTCTCTCTCACACACACATACACACACAGACGCACGAACGCGCACACACCCACAAACACGCACACGCGCGTGTGTGCACATACACACACACGCACGCGCGCACAAAAACACAAACACACGCGCGCTCGCTCTCACACACACACACATACGCTCGCACACACACACACACACGTTCGCACGTACACCACACACGTGCACACACACACACACACACGTGCACACACACACCCGCACACACACACACTCACACACACACACACACAAAAACACGGGCGCGCACAACCAAACACACAAGCGCGCGCGTGCGCGCACACTTACACTCACATGCATGCGCACACACATACACACACATGCACGCTTGCACGCACACAGACATACACGCATACACACAGGTACACACACGCGCGCGTGCACACACACACACACACAAACATACACGCGTGTGCGCACACACTCACAGACACACGCATACACACGCACGTTCACACAGACACACGCGAGCGCGCGCGTGCGAACTAGCACGCACCCGCGTGCGCACACACAAACACACATATGCGCACACACTCATGCACGGACGCGCACACCCACACACAATGCGCGCGTACACACGCATACATACACACACGTGCGCACACAAAGAAACACGCACGCACATACACAAACATACACGCACGCGCAAATGCACACACACCTATGAACACACACACACTCTCTCTCTCTCTCGCACACACACACACACACCTACACACGTGTGCACACGCGCGCACACACACACGTTTGCTAACATGCACACACACACGTGTGCTCACACTCTCTCACATAAACACACACAGACACACAAACACACACGTGTGTGCATGCACACACACACAAACACGTGCGCGCATACTGTACGCAGACACATATACACACACGTGCGCACACACACACACATACACACACACGCACGCACGCACGCCCGCAAATACACATAGACACACAGAAACACACGCGCGTGTGCCGTCACAAACCCACACATACATGCGCACACACGCATACTCACATATGCAGGCACACACGTATCCACGCGCATCAAAACACATACTTGCGCAGACACACACAAAAAGACACGCGCGCACACACACACACACACACGCACACACACACACACTCTCTCTCTCTCTCACAAACACACAGACGCACGCACACACGAATAAACGCGCAGACACACACATGCACACGCGCGCACGCTCCCGCCCCCACACACACACAAACACACAAGCGCGCCCGTGCGCGCGTACGCGCACACACGCACATGCTCGCAGGCACGCACACACACACGCATGCACAGAGACACCCACATGCACACACACACACACACGCACACACATACGCACACACACACACACACACACACGTGCGCATACAGCCAAATACACACGCGCGCACGTGCTCACGCACTTACACACACACGCATGCGCACACACATGCACGCTTGAACGCACATACACATACACGCATACACACACAGGTACACACACGCGGGCGTGCACACACATACACACGCCCCCCCCCCCCCCCACACACACACACACACACGCATACAAACATACACACGCGTGCGCACATACTCACACACACACACACAGACAATCACACACGCACGTGCGCACACACACAAGCACGCACCCGCATGCGCACACACAAACACACATATGCGCACGCACTCACGCAAGCATGCACCCACACACACAAGCGCGCGCGCACGCGCAAAAATAATCGTGCGCGCGTGCGCTTCCGCACACACACGCGTACACACACAAACACATGTGCCCTCACACACGCACATGCGCGTGCACAAACACACGCTCGTGCACATACACACACGCGCTCACAGACACACGCGTGCGCACACACACTCTCTCTCACAAACATACACACACACACACTCACATACACACGGACGCACGCACAAACACGCACACGCGCGCTCGCACACACACACACACACACACGTGTGCACACACAAACATACAAGCACGCCCGTGCGAGCATACACGCACACACGTACTCGCACACACACACGCACACACGTATGAGCGTACACGCACACACACACACGCACACACATACTCGCACAAACACATGCGTGCTCGCACACACGCACACACACACAAGCGCGTGCACACACACACATACACACGTGTGCGCATACTCACACACACGCAAGCACATGCACACATAAACACGTGCATGCACTCTCTCTCTGTATCTCACACACACACACACGTGCGCACACGCGCACATACACACAGACGTTTGCACACGTGCACACACGCAGACACACACGTGCTCACATTCTCTCACATACATACACAGACACACAGACACAAACACACACACACGTGCGCGCACGCACGCACATACAAGTGCGTGCACACACACACACACATACGCACGCGTGCACACACTCGCACACACACACACAAACACGCGCGTGCGTGCAAACATACACACAGGTGCGCACACACACACACATACACACGCACGCACGCACGCACACACATGCAAACACACGCGCGCACGCGCTCACAACCACACAAACACACGCAGGCACACACCCATGCACACACACACACACACGCACGCAGGCACGCACACACACTCACCTGTGTGCAGACACACACACAAACACACGCGCGCGGATACCCAGTCATACACACACACACACACCTGCGCAGACACACACACACACACGCGTGCGTACAGCACAGACACACACACACACACACAAACACACTCGCACGCACACACTTACATACGCGCGTACACTGGCACACACACGCACACACACACACACACGTGCGCGCACGCACACACAAACACACACGACGCGCATGGTCACACAAACACACACGCGTGTGCGCTCGTACGCGCTCACACAGGCGTGCGCACTCTCGCACTCACACACGCACACGTGTGCACACACACACACAAACACACACATGCGCAGATACAAACACACACATAGGCATGCACTCACGCACGCCGCACGCACACAAACACAAACGCGCCTGCACGCCCGCCCGCACGCAGAGGCACACGTGCGTGCGCGCTTGTGCGCGTGCTCGCTCACACACACACACACACACACGCATATATACGCACGTACGCACACACACACGTGCGCACACACAAACACACATATGCGCACACACTCACGCACGCAACCAAACACACGCGCGCGCACACGCTCACACACAAACACACGCGTGCGCACACAAAGAAACGTGCGCGCACATACACAAACAAACACGCGCGTGCAAATACACACACACGTGTGCACATACACTCTCTCTCTCTCTCTCTCTCACACACACGTTCGCTAGTGTGCACACACACACACACACGCACACACACGTGTGCGCACACACACACACACACACACACACACACGTTCGCTAACGTGCACACACACACAGACACGCGCGTGCTCACACTCTCTCACATACACACACACACACAAACACACACGTGCGTGCACACACGCACGCACACAAATATACACACGCGTGCGCACACTCACACACACACATGCAAACACGTGCGCACATACACACACACAAACACGCACGTGCGTGCCTGCAAACATACACACGCGTGCGCACACACACACACACATACACACACGCACGCACGCTCTCCCGCAGATACACACAGACACACATACAAACACGCGTGCGTGCCGTCACACACCCACACTTATATGCACACACACGCACACTAACATATGCAGGCATGCACGTATCCACGTGCATACACACACATACCTGCGCTGACACAAACATAAACACACGCGCACACACACACGCAAGCACACACACAGACGTGCGTACTCTCTCTCTCACACACACAGACGCACACACGCACGCATGAACGCGCAGACACACACATGCACACGCGCGCACACTCTCACACACACACACACAAGTGCGCACACATAAACACATACAGACACACAAGCGCGCCCATGCGCGCGTACACGCAAACACACGCACACGCTCGCATGCACGCACGCACACACGCACGTACAGACACACATACGTGCACACACACACACACACATGCACACACATACGCACGCACCCCCCCCCACACACACACACAAACATGCACACGCATGCGCACACACTCACACACACACACACACACACACTCGGACACGCACGAGCGCACACACACACGCACACACAAACGCGCTCGTGCGCGCAAGCACACACACGCGTGCGCACACACAAACACACATATGCGCATGCACACGCGTGCGCACACACAAACACACATATGCGCACGCACTCACGCACGCACCCACACTCACACGCGCGAACACACACACAACACATTCGTGTGTGTGTGTGTGCTTCCACACGCATGCACACACAAACACACGTGTCCTCACATACACACGCAAACACACGCACACGCGTGTGAACAAACACACGTGCGTGCACATACACACACGTGCACACACTATGCGCACACACACACGCACACACTAACACGCAGGCATGAAGCCACGCAAGCACGCGCACACACATTCGCATACACACACACACACACACCTGCGCAGACACACACACACACACATGCAGGCACACACGCATACGCACTCACACACACCCACACACACACACGCACGCACACACACACACACATACGCGCGCACACGCCCTCGCATGCACACAAACACGTGCGTGCATACACAGACACACACACACACGCACGCACGCACGCACAAACTTACGCACGCACGAACCACCACACACACGCGCGCACCCGCACACAACACATTCGTGCGTGCGTGCGCTTCCACACACACACACACGTGCGCACACAAACGCATGTGCCCTCACACCCACACACACGCAAACACATGCACACGCGCGTGAACAAACCCACGCGCGTGCACATACACACACGTGCACACACACACACACGCGTGCGCACATACTCTCTCTCTCACACACATATACACACACACACACTCACACACACGCACACACACGGACGCACGCACGCACAAAGTAACATGCGCACACACACACAAACACGCACACGCGCGTGCGTTCACACGCACATAAGCACACGCGCGCACACGCAAAATCACATGGGCGCTCCCACACAGACACTCACGTTGGCACACACAAACACACAAGCACGCTCGTGCGCGCGTACACGCACACACGTACACGCACGCACGCACGCACGTACGAACATACACACACAAATGTGCGCGCACACACACCTGCGTGCACGCACACACGCACACACACACACACACAAGCGCGTGCACACACACACATACACACGCGTGCGCACACTCTCTCACACACACACGCAAGCACGTGCACACATGAACACATGGGTGCACTCTCTCTCTGTCTCTCTCTCTCACTCACACACGTGCGTACACACGCACATACCCACACACGTTTGCACACGTGCATACACACACACATAAACACACGCGCACACACACACAAACACACACGCACACACACTCACACACACGTGTACACTAAGACACACACACACACGTGCGCGCACACACACACAAACACACACGGCGCGCATGGCCACACAAACACACACGCGCGCGCTCGTACGCGCTAAACCAGCTTGCGCGCACTCACACTCACACACGCACATGTGCACACACACACACACACACACCTGCGCAGATACACACACACACACACACATACGCACGCACTCACGCACGCCGCACGCACACAAACACAAATGCGCCTGCACGCCCGCCCGCACGCTGAGACGCACGCGCGTGCGCGCTTGTGCGCGTGCTCGCTCATACACACACACATATTCGCACACACACACGCACACACTAACACGCAGGCATGAAGGCACGCAAGCACGCACACACACACCTGCGCAGACACACACACACACACATGCAGGCACACACGCATACACACCCACACCCACACACACGCGCACACACACACACATGCGCGCACACGCCCTCGCATGCACACAAACACGTGCGTGCACACACAGACACACACACAGACACGCACACACTCACGCACGCACGCACGAACGCACGCACCCACACACACGCGCGCACACCCGCACACAACCCATTCGTGCGTGCGCTTCCACACACACACACACGTGCGCACATAAACACACGTGCCCTCACACACACACACAAACACACGCACACGCGTGTGAACAGACACACGCGCATGCACATACACACACGTGCACACAAACACACACACGCGCGTGCACATACACCCTCTCTCTCACACACATATACACACACACACACACTCACACACACACACACGGACGCACGCACGCACGAATTAACGCGCGCACACACAAACAAACACGCACACGCGCATGCGTTCGCACACACATAAACACACACGCGCACACGCAAAATCACATGGGCGCTCGCACACAAACACTCACGTGTGCACACACAAACACACAAGCACGCTCGTGCGCGCGTACGCGCACACACTTACATGCACGCACGCACGCACGCACACACGCACACACGTAGGAACATACACAAACACATGCACGCACACGCACACACACACACATACACACGCGTGCACACACTCACACACACACACACGCAAGCACGTGCACACATAAACACGTGCGTGCACTCTCTCTCAATCTCTTCTCACACACACACACGTGCGCACACGCGCACATACACACACACGTTTGCACACGTGCACACACGCACAAACGCGCATGCTCACACTCTCTCACATACACACACAGACACACAAACACAGACACGTGCGCGCACGGACGCGCGCACACACACACACAAGCGCGTTCACACACACACGCATACACACGAGTGCGCACACTCACACACACACACACCCACAAACACGCGTGTGCGTGCATACATACACACAGGTGTGCGCGCACACAGACACACATACACACGTGCACACGCGCTCACAACCACACACACACACACGCAGGCACGCACACACCCACGCACACACACACACACACATGCGCAGGCACGCACACACACTCACCTGTGCGCAGACACACACAAAAAAAACACGCGCGCGGATACACAGATATACACACACTCACACCTGCACACACACACACATACACACAAACACACGCGTGCGTGCTTACAACACAGACACACACACACACACACACACAAACACGCGCACACACACAAACACACACGCACACACACTCGCACATACGCGTACACTAAGACACACACACACACGTGCGCGCACACACACACAAACACACACGGCGTGCATGGTCACACAAACACACACATGCGCGCTCGTACGCGCTCAAAGAAGCGTGCGCGCATTCGCACTCACACACGCACACGTGCACGCATGCACACACCTACGTAAATACACACACACACACATACGCACGCACTCACGCACACAAACACAAACGCGCCTGAATGCCCGCCCGCACGCTGAGACACACGCGCGTGCTCGCTCACACACACACGCATATGCACACACACACGCACACACTAACACGTAGGCATGCAGGCACGCACGCACGCGCACACACATTCACACACACACACCTGCGCAGACACATACGCACACACATGCAGGCACACACGCATACGCACACACACACACACACACATGCACGCACACATACACACATACGCGCACACACACATGCACACACGCCCTCGCATGCGTAAATACACACACACACACATACACACACACATACGCGCACACACACGCACACACACACACACACAAAAAAACACGCGCGCGTGCGCACCCACGCTATCTCTCTCTCACACACACAAACACACACACACACACACACGCATGCATGCACATACACAAACACACGCTCACACACACACACACACACTCACACGCATACACACATACGCGCGCGCGCGTGTGCACACATTCTCTCTCTCTCTCTCTCTCTCACACACACACACACAAACATGCGTGCGCGTGCGCTCCCACACACACACACGCACACACGCAAACACACAAACACACGCGTGCACACATACACGCGCGTGCACATACACACACAGACACACACACACACGCAAGCACACACACACGTGCACACACAATCTCTCTCTCACACACACACATACACACACATACACACACACATGCAAGCACACACACACGCAAGCACACACGAATGAACACGCACACACCCACAAACACGCGCACGCGCATGTGCGTACACACGCACACACCCACGCACGTGCGCACACACACAGAAACACACGCGCGCGCACTCTCACGCACACTCACGTGCGCACACACAAACACACAAGCGCGCCCGTGTGCGCGTACACGCACACACACACACACACACACACACGCTCGCACGTACACACACACGCACACATGTGCACGCACACACACGTGCACAGACACACACACACACATACGCAAACACACATACACGTGCGCGCACAACCAAACGCACAAGCGCGCGCGTGCGCACTTACTCACACATGCATCTGCACACACATACACACACATGCACGCTTGCACGCACACACACATACACGCATACATACAAAGGTACAAAGACGCGCGCGTGCACACACACACACACGCACCCCCCCCCCCCCACACACACACAAACAAACACACGCGTGCGCACACACAAACACACATATGCACACGCACTCACGCACGCACGCATGCATGCACACACGCACACACACAAACACATGTCTGTGCATGTGCGCTTCGACACACACACACGCGTGTGCGCACACAAACTCACGTGCACACACATACACAAACACACACACACGCGCGCAAAC
>CAWUDS030001464.1:182500-190000 GCA_963859935.3 Lathyrus sativus | reverse complement strand
TGTGTGTGTGTGTGTGCTTGTGTGTCGGCGCACGCGTGTGTGTGTTTAAGCGGGTGAGCACGCGCGCGCGCGTGTATGTGTATGTGTGCCTGTGTGGCGTGTGTGTTTGTGTGTATGCGCGCACGTGTGTGTGTGAGAGAGAGACAGAGAGTATGCGCACGCATGTGTGTGTGTGTGTGTGCGTATGTGTGGGTGTGTGCGCGTGTGTATGTGTGTGTATGTGCGTGTGCGTCGGCGCACGCGTGTGTGTGTTTAAGAGGGTGAGCAGGCGCGCGCGTGTGTGTTTGTGTACGTGTGCGTGTGTGTGTGTGTCTGTGTGCCTATGTGAATGTGTATTTGTGCGTGCGTGCATGCGTGTGTTTGTGTGTGTACATGTGCGCGCGCACGCGTGTGTGTGTGTGTGTGCGTGTGCGTGCATGCTAGTGTGTGTGTTTGTGTGTGCGCACATGTGTGTGTGTGCACGCGCACGTGTGTGTGTCTGTGTGTGTGTGAGAGAGAAACAGAGAGTGTGTGCGCACGTGTGTGTGTGTGTGTGTGCACGCGCATGTTTGTGTGCATGCGTGTGTGTGTGTGTCTGTGTGTGTGTGTGTGTGTGAGTGCATGCGTGCCTATGTGTGTGTGCGCGCGTGTGTGTTAGTATGTATGTGAGCGAGCACGCGCGCGCGCGTGTTTGTGAGAGTGCGTGCATGCGCGCGTGTGTTACATCGCGTGCGTGTGTGTGTGTGTGTGCACGCGCGTTTGTGAGTGCGTGTTTGGTGTGTGTGTCTGTGCGTGTGTATGTGCGTGCATGCGTGTGTTTGTGTGTGAGAGAGAGAGTGTGCACACGTGTATATGTGTGTGTGTGTGTGTGTGTGTGTGCACGCGCGTATGTGTGTTCGTGGGTGTGTGTGTGCGTGTAAGCATGCATGCGTGCGTGCATACATGCGTGAGTGCGTGTGTGCGTCCATGTGTGTGTGCACGCGTGTGTGTTTGTGTGCGCACGCGTGTGTATGGAAGTGTGCGAGCACACGCGCGCGTATGTGTTTGTGTGTTTGTTTGTGTGCTCGTGCGTGTCTCTATGTGGACGCGCATGTGTCTATATGCACGCGCGCGCGTGTGTGCGTGTGCGTGTGTTTATGTGCACGCACATGTGTTTGTGTTCATGTGTGTGTGTGTGTGTGCGTGTGTGTGTGTGTGTTAGCACGCGTGTGTGCCTGTGTGTGCGTACGCGTGTGTGTGTGTGTTTATGGGTGCTTGTGCATTTTTTTTTTGTGTGTGTGCATACGCACACGTTTGTGTGTGTGTGTGTGTATGCGTGTGTGTGTGTGTGTTTGTGCGCACGCTCGTGTGTCTGTGTGCGCGCACGCGGGCGCGCGTCCTTGTCTTTGAGAGAGTGAGAGTACGCGCACGCGTGTGTGTGTGTGTATGCACGCGCGTTGGTGTGTGTGTGTGTGTCTAAGAGTGAGAGTATGTGCACGTGTGTGTGTGTGTGTGTGCGTGTGTGTGTGTGTGCGTGTGTGTGCGTGTGTATATGTGTGTGTGTTCGTGTGTGTCGGCGCACGTGTGCGTGTGTGTTTAAGAGGGTGCACACGCGTGTGTGTATGTGTGTATGTGTGTGTCTGTGTGATTGTGCGTGCGTGTGTGTGTACGTGTGCGCGCACACGCGTGTGTGTTTGCGCGCACGTGTTTGTGCGCACGCGAGTGTTTTATGTGTTAGCACACGCGTGTGTGTGTGTGTTTGTGTGTGTGTGTTGGTGCACGTGTGTATGTGTGTATGCGCGCACGTGTGTATGTTCGTGTGTATGTGTGTGCACGTGTGTACGCGCACGTGTCTGTGGGTGCGCACGCGTGTATTTGGGAGTGTCTGCGCAAGCGCGCGCGTCTGTGCATGTGAGTATGTGCGCGCGTGTGTGTTTGCGCACGCACGTTCGTGTGTGTCAGAGTGTGCTTGTGCGTGCCTATGTTTGTGCGCACGCGCGTGTGTGTGTTTGTATGTGCGTGCGCGCATGCACATGTGCTTGTGTGTGTGTGTGTGTGTGTGTGTGTGTGCGCGCACGCGCCTGCCTGTGTGTGTCTGTTAGCGCGCGTGTGTGTGTGTATGCGTGTGTGTGTGTATTTGCGCGCACGCGTGCGTGTGTGTTTGTGTGTGAGAGAGAGAGTGTGCGCACGAGGGTGTGTGTGTGCACGTATGGCGTGTATGTTTGTGTGTGCACACGCGTTTGTGGGTGTGCGCGCACGTGTGTGTGTGTGAGAGAGAGACAGAGTGTATGCGCGTGTGTGTGTGTGTGTGTGCGTGTGCGTGCGTGTGTGTGTGCGTGTGTGCGTGTGTATGTGTGTGTGTGCATGTGTGTCGGCGCACGTGTGTGTGTTTAGGAGAGTGCGCACACGTGTGTGCGTGTGTGCGTGTGTGTGTGTGTGTGCGTGTCTGTGTGAATGTGTGTTTGTGCGTGCGTGTGTGTACGTATGTGCGCGCACGTGTGTGTGTGTGTGTGCACGCATGCAAGTGTTTGTATGTGTTAGCACAAGCGCGTGTGTGTTTGTGTGTGTGTGTGTGTGTGTGTCGGCGCATGTGTGTGACTATGCGCGCACGTGTGTGGGTTCGTGTGTGTGTGTGTTCGTGTGTGTGTGTGTGGGTACGCACGTGTGTGTTTGTATGTGAGTGCGCACACGTGTGTCTGTGTGTGTGTGTCCGTATGCGCACGCGCGTGTGTTTGAACACATGCGCGTGTACGTGTGTGTGTGTGTGTGCGCGCGTGTTTGTGTGTGTGCGTACGCGAGTGTGTGTTTGTGTGTGAACACGCACGTGTGTGTGTGTCTGTGTGAGAGAGAGAGAGAGTGTGTGTGTGTGTGTGTGTGTGCGCGTATGAGCGAGTTTGTTTGTGCGTGTGTGCGCGTGTGTGCGTGTGCGTGTGTGCGTGTGCATGTGTGTGTGTGTATGCGCACGAGTGTGTGTATGTGTGTGTGCGTGTGTGTGTGTGCGCGTGTGTGTGCGTGTGTGCGTGTGCGCGCACGTGTGTGTGTGTGTGTGTGTGATAGTATGTGCACGCGTGTGTGTCTGCGTGTGTGTGTGTGTGTTTGTATGTGCACACGCGTGTGTGTGTGTGTGTGTGTGCGTCCGTGTGTATGTGCGTGTGTGTGTGTGTGCGTATGTGTGTGCATGTATGCGTGTGTATGTGTGTGTGTATGTGCGCACGCGCTTATGTGTGTGTTTGAGAGTGTGCGTACGTCTATGTGTGTGTGTGCGTGTATGTGTGTGCACGTCTGTGTGTGTATCTGTGTATGTGTTTGTGTGTTTGTGTGTGTGTGTGCGCGTGTGAGAGTGTGCACACGCGTGTGCTTGTGCGTGTGTGTGTATGTGCACGTGCGTGTTTGTGTGCACGCGAGTGCGTGTGTGCGTGAGTGTGTGTGTGTGCGTGTGCGTGTGTGTGTGTGTGCGTGTGTGTATATGCGTGTGTGTGTGTGTATGCGCACGTGTGTGTGTGTGTCTGTGTATGTGCGTGTGTCTGTGTGCGTGTGTGTGCTTGTGTGTGTTTGTGTGTGCGCACGCGCACGTGTGTGGTTGTGTGTGTGTGTGTGTGCGTGCGCACATGTATGTGTGAGTGTGCATGCGTGAGTGCGTGTGTGTGTGTATACGCGTGTGTGTGTGTGTATGTATGTGCGTGTGTATGTGTGTGTGTCTGTGTGCGTGTGTGTGCTTGTGTGTGTCTGTGTGTGCGCACGCGCGCACGTGTTTGTGTGTGCGCGTGTGAGAATGCACGCGCGTGTGTGAACGTAGGCACGCGCTTGTGTTCGTGTGTGTGTTTGTGTGTGTGTGTGTGCGCGTGTGCTTGTGGGTATGCGTGTGAGTATGCATGTACGTGTAAATATGTGCACGCGCGTGCGCGTGTGTTCGTGTGTGTGTTTGTGCGTTTGTGCGCGCGTACGTGTGTGTTTGTGCGCACGCTTGTGTATGTGAGTTTGAGCGCACGCGCCCGCGTGTGTATGTTTGTGTACGTGTCTGTGTGCATATGCGAATGTGCACGCGCGCGCGTGCGTGCGTGTGCGTGTGTGTGTGAGAGAGAGAGAGTGTGCGCACGAGCGTATGTGTGTGGCGCGTCTATGCGTGTGTATGTGAGTTAGCACGCGTGTGTGTGTGTGTGTGTGTGCGTGTGTGTGTGTGTTATAGCACGCGTGTGTATGCGTGTGCGCACGTGTGTGTGTGTGTGTGTGTGCGCGTGTGTACGCACGTGTATGTGTCTGTGCATACGCGTGTGTGTATACGTGTGTGTGTGTGTGTGTGTGTGTGTGTGTGCACGCGCGCACGCGTGTGTATGTGTGTGCGCATGCGCACGTGTGTGTGTGTGTGTGTGTGTGTGTGTGTGTGAGAGAGAGAGAGAGAGAGTGCGCACGAGCGTGTGTGTGTGTGTGCGTGTGTGTGTGTGCAATCGTGTTTGTGTGTATGTGCGCACGTGTGTGTGTGTGCGCGTGTGTGTGGGTGTGTGTATGCGCACGTGTGTGTGTGTGTGTTTGTGTGTGTGTGTTCGCGTGCCCACGCTTGTGTATGTGTGTGTGTGTGCGCGCGCGCATACGTGTTTTTGTGTGTGCGCGCGTGTGCGTGTGTGTGTTTGTGCGCACACGTGTGTATGTGAGTTTGAGCGCACGTGCACGCGCGTATATGTTTGTGTACGTGTCTGTGTGCATATGTGTATGTGCACGCGCGTGCGTGTGTGTGTGTGTGAGTGAGAGAGAGAGAGAGAGAGAGAGAGAGAGAGAGAGAGAGAGTGTGTGTGCGCACGAGCGTATGTGTGTGATGCGTCTGTGCGTGTGTATGTGAGTTAGCACACGTGTGTGTGTGTGTGTGTGTGTGTGTGCGTGTGTACGCACGTGTATGTGTGTGCACATACGCGCGTGTGTGTGTATACGTGTGTGTGTGTGTGTGTGTGCGTATGTGTGTGAGTTTATGTGCACACGCGTGTGTACGTGTGTGCGCATGCGCACGTGTGTGTGTATGTGAGAGAAAGAGAGAGTGTGAACGAGCGTGTGTGTATGTGTGTGCGCGTGTGTGTGTGTGTGTGTGTGTGCAATCGTGTTTGTGTGTGTGTGTGCACGTGTGTGTGTGTGTGCGTGTGTGTGTGAGAGAGAGAGTATGCACATGCGTGTGTGTGTGTGTGTGCGTGTGGGCGCGCGCGCGTGTGCATGTGCGTGTGTATATGTGTGCGTGTGTGTGAGTGCTTGTGCGTGTTTGTCGGTGCACGCGCGCGTGTTTGATCTTGTGTGCGTGTGTGTGTGTGTGTGTGTGTGTTTGTCTGTATGAATTTGTGCTTGTGCGTGTGTGTGTGTATGTGTGTGCGTACACGAGTGTCTGTATGTGTTAGCACACGCGCGTGTGTGTTTGTGTGTGTGTGTCTATCGGCACACGTGTGTGTGTTCGTGTGTGCACGCGTGTGTATGTGTTTGTGTGTGAGTGCGTCTGCGTGTGTGTGCGCGCGTGTGTATGTGTTTGTGTGTGTGTGTGTGTATGTGTGTGTGTGCGCGTGTGTGTGTGTGTGTGCGTGTGTGTGTGTATGTGTGCGCACGCATGTGTATGTGTGTGAGTGTGTGTGTGTGTGTGTGTGTGTGTGTTCACGCGTACGTGCGCGTGTGTGTTTGTGTGTGAGAGAGAGAGAGAGAGTGTGCGCACGAGGGTGTGTGTGCGCGCGTGTGGCGTGCGTGTTTGTGTGTTCACACGCGTTTGTGTGTATACGCGCATGTGTGTGTGTGAGAGAGATAGAGAGTATGCGCACGCGTGCGTTTGTGTGTGCGTGTGTGTGTGTGTGTGCGCGTGTGTATGTATGTGTGTGTTCAAGCGTACGTGCGCATGTGTGTTTGTGAGAGAGAGAGTGTGCGCACGAGGGTGTGTGTGTGTGCGCGTGTGGCGTGCGTGTTTGTGTGTTCACACGCGTTTGTGTGTATACGCGCATGTGTGTGTGTGTGAGAGAGATAGAGAGTATGCGCACGCGTGCGTTTGTGTGTGCGTGTGTGTGTGTGTGCGCGTGTGTATGTATGTGTGTGTGTGTGTGCGTGTGTGTGCATGTGTATGTGTGTGTGTGTGTGTGTGCTTGTGTGTCGGCGCACGCGTGTGTGTGTTTAAGCGGGTGAGCACGCGCGCGCGTGTATGTGTATGTGTGCCTGTGTGGCGTGTGTGTTTGTGTGTATGCGCGCACGTGTGTGTGTGAGAGAGAGACAGAGAGTATGCGCACGCGTGTGTGTGTGTGTGTGTGTGTGTCTGTGCGTGTGTGTGGGTGTGTGCGCGTGTGTATGTGTGTGTGTGTGCGTGTGCGTCGGCGCACGCGTGTGTGTGTTTAAGAGGGTGAGCACGCGCGCGCGTGTGTGTTTGTGTACGTGTGCGTGTGTGTGCGCGTGTGTGTGTCTGTGTGTCTATGTGAATGTGTGTTTGTGCGTGCGTGCATGTGTGTGTTTGTGTGTGTACATGTGCGCGCGCACGCGTGTGTGTGTGTGTGTGCGTGCATGCTAGTGTGTGTTTGTGTGTGCGCACATGTGTGTGTGTGCACGCGCACGTGTGTGTGTCTGTGTGTGTGTGTGAGAGAGAGAAACAGAGAGTGTGTGCGCACGTGTGTGTGTGTGTGTGCACGCGCATGTTTGTGTGCATGCGTGTGTGTGTGTGTGTCTGTGTGTGTGTGTGTGAGTGCATGCGTGCATATGTGTGTGTGCGCGTGTGTGTGTTAATATGTATGTGAGCGAGCACGTGCGCCCACATGTTTGTGAGAGTGCGCGCATGCGCGCGTGTGTTAGATCGCGTGCGTGTGTGTGTGTGTACATGCGCGTTTGTGAGTGCGTGTTTGGTGTGTGTGTCTGTGCGTGTGTATGTGCGTGCATGCATGTGTTTGTGTGTGAGAGAGAGTGTGTGCACACGTGTATATGTGTGTGTGTGTGTGTGTGCACGCGCATATGTGTGTTCGTGGGTGTGTGTGTGTGCGTGTAAGCATGCATGCGTGCGTGCATACATGCGTGAGTGCGTGCGTGCGTGCATGTGTGTGTACACGCGTGTGTGGTTGTGTGCGCACGCGTGTGTATGGAAGTGTGCGAGCACACGCGCGCGCGTATGTGTTTGTGTGTTTGTTTGTGTGCTCGTGCGTGTCTCTATGTGGACGCGCATGTGTCTATATGCACGTGCGCGTGTGTGCGTGTGCGTGTGTTTATGTGCACGCACATGTGTTTGTGTTCATGTGTGTGTGTGTGTGTGTTAGCACGCGTGTGTGCGTGTGTGTGCGCACGTGTGTACCTGTGTGTGCGTACGCGTGTGTGTGTGTGTGTTTGTGGGTGCTTGTGCATTTTTTTTGTGTGTGTGTGCATACGCACACGTTTGTGTGTGTGTATGCGTGTGTGTGTGTGTGTTTGTGCGCACGCTCGTGTGTCTGTGCGTGCGCACGCGGGCGCGCGTCCTTGTGTTTGAGAGAGTGAGAGTACGCGCACGCGCGCGTGTGTGTGTATGCACGCGCGTTGGTGTGTGTGTGTGTGTGTGTGTGTGTGTCTAAGAGTGAG
>CAWUDS030001464.1:165000-170000 GCA_963859935.3 Lathyrus sativus | reverse complement strand
GCGCGTGTGTGTGTGTGTGTGTGTGTGTGTGTGTGTCAGCACTCACGTTTGTGTGTGTGTGCACATGTGTGTGTGTTAGGGAGAGAGAGTATGCACACGCGTGTGTGTGTGTGTGCGTGCGTGTGTGCACGCGTGTGTGTGTGTGTGCGTGCGTGTGTGCACGCGTGTGTGTGTGTGTGTGCGTGTGTGTGTGTGTGCATGGGTGTGCGTGTGTGTGTGCGTATGCGTCGCTGCACGTGTGTGTGTGTTTGAGAGGGTGCGCATGTGTGTGTGTGTGTGTCTGTGCGTGTGTGTCTGTGCATGTGTGTGTGTCTGTGTATATGTGTGTTTGTGCGTGCGTGTGTGGGTATGTGTGTGCACGCACGTGTGAGTGTGTCTGTGTGTGTGTGCGCACACTAGTGTTTGTATATGTTAGCACACGCATGTGTGTGTTTGAGTGTGTGTGTGTTTCGGCGTACATTTGTATGTTCATGTGTTTGTGTGTTAGCGCGCACTTGTCTGTGTGTCTGCGCACACGTGTGTTGGTGAGTGTCTGCGCAAGCCCGCGTGCGCGCCTTTGTGTGTGTGTGTGTCCGTATGTGCACGCGCGCACTTTTACGCACGCGCGCACGTGTGTGTTCTTGTTTTTATATGCCTACTCATGCGCGTGTATGTGTGTGCACGCACGCAGGTGTGTGTGTGTGTGAGAGAGAGAGAGAGAGTATGCGCACGAGCTTGTTTGTGTTGCGTGTGTGTGTACAAGCACACGCGCGCGTATGTGTGTGTATGTGTGCGTGTGAGCGTGTGTGTGTGTGTGTATATGTGCGCACATGTGTGTGTGCACGTGTGTGTGTGTGCACGTGTGTGTGTGTGTCAGAGAGAGAATGTGTGCACGAGCGTGTGGGGGGGCGCGTGTGTGCGTGTGCTTGTGTGTGTGCACGTGTGTGTGTGAGAGAGAGTGTGTGTATGCAAGCATGCGTGTGTGCGTGCGGGCATGTGTGTGTGTGTGTGTTTGTGTGCACCTGTGTGTGTGTGTGTGTGCGCGTGTGTGTGCGTGTGTATGTGTGTGTGTAAGCACGCGCGCACGTGTGTGTGTGCGTCTGAGAGAGCGCGCGCGCGCCTGTCTCTG
Organism: Lathyrus sativus; assembly: GCA_963859935.3. NCBI lineage: Eukaryota > Viridiplantae > Streptophyta > Magnoliopsida > Fabales > Fabaceae > Lathyrus > Lathyrus sativus. The sequence continues at coordinate 168,892 of CAWUDS030001464.1, read as the reverse complement.
TGTGTGTGCGTGCGTGCGTGTATGTTTGTCTCTGTGTGTGTGTGCGTGTGTGTGTGTGTGTGCGCGTGTACGTGTGTGTGTGTGTGTGCGGACGTGTGTTTGTGTTTGTGTGCGCGCACGCGAGTGTGTGTATGTGTAAGCACGCGCACGTGTGTATTTATGTGTGTTTGTGGGTGTGTGTCGGCGCACGTGTGTGTGTGTGCACGCACAAGTGTGTGTGTGTGCGCGCGTGCGTGCATGCATGTTTGCTTAAGTGTGTGAGTGTGTAAGCGCACACGCGCGCACGTGTTTGTGTTTAAGTATGCACGCGCACATGTGTGTGTGTGTGCGCACGAGTGTTTGTGTATGCGTGCGTGTGCACGTGCGTGTGTATTTGTGTGTGTCTGTGTGTGTGTGTGCAAACGCGTTTGTGTGCATGTGTGTGTTTGTGTGCATGCGTGCGAGCGTACGCGTGTGCGTGTGTGTGTACGTACGCGTGTGTGTGTCTGTGTGTGCGTGTCTGTGTGTGTGTGTGTGTGTCTGTGTTTGTGCGCACACACATGTTTATGTGTGTGCGCACGTGTGCGTGTGTCTGTGTTTGTGCGCACGCGCATGTTTATGTGTGTGCGCACGTGTGTGTGTGAGAGAGAGAGTGTGTGCACAAGCGTGTGCGTGTGCGCGTGTGTGTGTGTGTGTGTCAGCACTCACGTTTGTGTGTGTGTGCACATGTGTGTGTGTTAGGGAGAGAGAGTATGCACACGCGTGTGTGTGTGTGCGTGCGTGTGTGCACGCGTGTGTGTGTGTGTGTGCGTGTGTGTGTGTGTGCATGGGTGTGCGTGTGTGTGTGCGTATGCGTCGCTGCACGTGTGTGTGTGTTTGAGAGGGTGCGCATGTGTGTGTGTGTGTCTGTGCGTGTGTGTCTGTGCATGTGTGTGTGTCTGTGTATATGTGTGTTTGTGCGTGCGTGTGTGTGTATGTGTGTGCACGCACGTGTGAGTGTGTCTGTGTGTGTGTGCGCACACTAGTGTTTGTATATGTTAGCACACGCATGTGTGTGTTTGAGTGTGTGTGTGTTTCGGCGCACATTTGTATGTTCATGTGTTTGTGTGTTAGCGCGCACGTGTCTGTGTGTCTGCGCACACGTGTGTTGGTGAGTGTCTGCGCAAGCCCGCGCGCGCGCCTTTGTGTGTGTGTGTGTGTGCGTATGTGCACGCGCGCACTTTTACGCACGCGCGCACGTGTGTGTTCGTGTTTTTATATGCCTAATCACGCGCGTGTATGTGTGTGCACGCACGCAGGTGTGTGTGTGTGTGAGAGAGAGAGAGAGTATGCGCACGAGCTTGTTTGTGTTGCGTGTGTGTGTGTACAAGCACACGCGCGCGTATGTGTGTGTATGTGTGCGTGTGAGCGTGTGTGTGTGTGTGTATATGTGCGCACATGTGTGTGCGCACACGCGCGCGTGTGTTTGTGCATGTAGGTATGTGCACGCGCGTATTTCTCTGTGTGTGCGTGTGTGCGTACGTATGTGTGTCTGTGAGTATGTGTGTGTGTGTGTGCGTATTTCTCTATGTGTGCGTGTGTGCGTATTTCTCTGTGTATGGTGTGTGCGTGCGTATGTGTGTGTGTGTGCATGCACAAGCTCGCGCGCGTGTGATTATATGTGGGCACGCGCGCGCGCTTTTATTGTTGCGTGTGTGAGAGAGAGTGTGCGCGTGTGTGTGCGTGTGTGTGTGTGTAAGAGAGAATGTGCACACGAGTGTGTGTGTGGGCGCGTGTGTGCGTGTGCGTGTGGGTGTGCACGTGTGTGTGTGTGAGAGAGAGTGTATGCACGCGTGCGTGTGTGCGTGCGTGCATGTGTGTGCGTGTGTATACGTGCACATGCGTGTGTGTGTTCGTGTGTATGTGTGTGTGTAAGCACGCAAGCACGTGTGTGTGCGCGTCTAAGAGTGTGCGCGTGTGTATGTGTGTGTGTCCGTGTGAATGTGTATGCGTGTGTGTGTGTGTGTTTGCGGACGTGTATGTGTGTGTATGGGTGTGTTAGCGTGTGTGTGTTTGAGTACGTGCGTGCTTGCGTGCGTGTGTGCATACGCGTGTGTGCGTGTGCGTTAGCACGTGTGTGTGTGTGTGTGTGTGTGCGCACGTGCGTGTGTGTGTACGCGTGTCTACGCACGCGTTTGTGTGTGTGTGCGTACGCGCGTGTTTGTGTATGTGTGTGCGTGCTGGTGTGCGTATGCGTGTGTGTGTGTGTGTGTGTTTGTGCGCACGCGCGTGTTTATGTGTGTTCGCACGCGTGTGTGTGTGTGTGAGAGAGAGAAAGAGTGTGCACAAGCGTGTGTGTGTGCGCGTGTGTGCGTGTTTGTGTGTGTTCGCACGTGTGTGTGTGTGTGTGAGAGAGAGAGAGAGAGCATATGCTCACACGTGTGTGTGTGTGTGTGTATGTGCGTGTATGTGTGTATGTGTGTGTGTGTGTGAGTGTGTGCGTGTGTGTGTGTGTGTGCGTGTGCGTCGGCGCACGCATGTGTGTTTGAGAGGGTGCGCACGCGTGTGTGTGTGTGTGCGTGCGTGTGTGTGTGTGCGTGCGTGTGTGTGAACTTGTGTTTGTGCGTGCGTGTGTGTGTGTGTGTGTGTGAACTTGTGTTTGTGCGTGCGTGCATGTGTGTGTATGTGCATGCGTGCCATCGTGCGTGTGTGTGTGCGCACACGAGTGTTTGTATATGTTAGCACACGCACGTGTGTGTTTGTGTGTGTGTGCGCGTGTATTTGTGTGTGAGCGCGCACGTGCGTGTGTGTGTGCGCGTGTATGCGCCACCTGTTTGGGTGTGTGCGCACGCGTGTGTTGGTGAGTGCGTGTGCACGCCCGCACGCACGGGTGTGTGTGTTTGTGTGTGCGTATATGCACGCGCGTGTGTGTGGGTGTGTGTGTGCGTGTGTACGCGCTTGTATGTTTGGGTGTGTGCATACACGCGTGTATGTGTTTGCATGCACACACGTGTGTGTGTGTGTGTGTGTGTGTGTGAGAGAGAGAGAGAGAGAGAGAGAGATTATACGCACGAGCTTGTTTGTGTTACACGTGTGTGCGTACGCACGCGCATGTGTGTGTTTGTGAGCGCACGCGCGTGGGTGTGTGAGTGTGGCGCACACGCGCGCGTGTGTGTTTGTTTGTGCGTATTTGCACGCGCGTGCGTTTGTATGCATGTGTGTGTGTGTGTGTGTGTGTTTGCGCGCACGTGTGTGTGTGCTTGAGAGTGCGGGCACACGTGCATGCGTGTTTGTGTGTGTGTGTGTGTGTGTGTTTGTGCGTGTGTGTGTCTGTGTGAATGTGTGTGCCTGCGTGCGTGTGTGCGTGTACGCATATGTGTGTGAGCATGGACGTGTGTGTGTGTGTATGTGTAAGAACGCGTGCGTGTGTGTTTATGTGTGTGTATGGGTGTGTGTCGACGCACGTGTGTGTGTGTGTGGGTGTTTGTCGACTCACGTGTGTGTGTGTCTATGCGCAAGTGTGTGTGTGCTCGTGCGTGCGTGCGTGCGTGCATGCTTGAATGTGTGTGTGTGTGTGGGCGCACGTGCGCGCGTTTGTGTTTGTTTAAGTGTGCGCATGCACGTGTAGGTGTGTGTGTGCGCACGCTTGTAAGTGAGTGCGCGCGTGTGTATTTGTGTGTGTGTGTGTGTGTGTGTGTGTGTGCGAGTGTGTATTTGTGTACGTGTGTGCGTGCGTGCGTGTGTGCGTCCGCGTTCGCTTGTGCGTGTGTGTGTGTGTGTTCGTGTGTGTGCACGTGTATGTGTGTGTTCGTACGCGTGTGTGTGTGTGTGCGTGCGTGTGTGTGTTTGTGTATGTGTGAGAGTGTTCGCACGCACGAGTGTGTGTGTGCGCGTGCGTGTGTGTGTTTGTGTATGTGTGTGTGTGCACGCGTGT
>CAWUDS030001464.1:135000-147500 GCA_963859935.3 Lathyrus sativus | reverse complement strand
GTGTGTGTGTGTGTTTGTATGTGCACACGCGTGTGTGTGTGTGTGTGTGTGCGCGTCCGTGTTTATGTGCGTGTGTGTGTGTGTGCACGTGGGTGTATGTATATGCGTGTGGATGTGTGTGTGTGTGCGCGCACGCGCTCGTGTGTGTGTGTGTTTAAGAGTGTGCGTACGTCTGTGTGTGTGTGTGTGTGCGTGTGTGTGTGTGTATGTGTGTGCACGTCTGTGTGTGTGTCTGTGTATGTGTTTGTGTGTTTGTGTGTGTGTGTGTGTGTGTGTGCGCGTGTGAGAATGTGCACACGCGTGTGCGTGTGCGCGTGTGTGTATGTGCACGTGCGTGTTTGTGTGCACGCGAGTGCGTGTGTGCGTGAGTGTGTGTGTGCGTGTGTTTGTCTGCGTGTGTGCGCGTGTGTGTATATGCGTGTGTGTGTGCGCACGTGTGTGTGTGTGTCTGTTTTTTTTTTTGTGTGCGTGTGTTCGCGTGCGCACGCTTGTGTATGTGTGTGCGCGCACGTGTGTGGGTGTGTGTGCGTGTGCGCGCGTGCACGTGTATGTGTGAGTGTGTGTGTGCGTGAGTGCGCGCGTGCATGCGTGTGTGTGTATGTGTATATGTGTGTGTGTGTATGTGCGTGTGTATGTGTGTGTGTCTGTGTGCGTGTGTGTGCTTGTGTGTGTCTGTGTGTAAGGCACGCGCGCGCGTGTGTGAGTATGCACGCGCGTTTGTGAACGTATGCACGCGCATGTGTTCGTGTGTGTGTTTGTGTGTGTGCGCGTGTGCTTGTGGGTATGCGTGTGAGTATGCATGCACGTGTAAATGTGTTTACACACGTGCGCGTGTGTTCGTGTGTGCGCGCGTACGTGTGTGTGTTTGTGCGCACGCGTGTGTATGTGAGTTTGAGCGCACGCGCCCGCGCGTGTATGTTTGTGTACGTGTCTGTGTGCATATGCGAATGTGCACGCGTGTGTGTGTGTGCGTACGTGTGTGTGTATGTGTTTGTGTGCACCTGTGTCTGTGTGCGCGTGTGTGTGTGCGTGTGTATGTTTGCGCGCGCGTGTGTGTATGCACACGCGTTTCTGTGTGTGTGCGAACGTGTGTGTGTAAGAGAGAGTATGCGCACGCGTGTGTGTATACACACGCATTTCTGTGTGTGTGCGAACGTGTGTGTGTAAGAAAGAGTATGCGCACACGTGTGTGTTGGCGTGTGTGTGTGTGTGTGCGCGTGTGCGTGTGTGTGTGTGTGTGCGTATGTATGCGTGTGCGTGCGTGTGAGTGCGTATTTGTGCGTGTGTATGTGTTTGTGTGTGTGTTCGCACGCGCGCGTGTTTATGTGTGTGTGTGTGTGTGTGTGTGTGTGTGTGTGTGCACGTGCGTGTGTGTGTGCACGTGTGTGTCTGTGCATGTGTGTGTGTTTGTGTTTGTGTGTGTGTGTGAGAGTGTGTGCACGCGTGTCCGTGTGTGTGTGTTTGTGTGTGTGTGTGTATTTGCACGCGAGTGCGTGTGTGCGTGTGCGTGTGTTTGTATGTGTGTGTGTGCGTGTGTATGTGTGCAGGCGCGCGCGTATGTGTGTGTGTGTGCCCGTGTGTATGTGCGCACGCGCGTGTGTGTGTGTATGTGCGTGTTTATGGGTGCACGCGCGTGTGTGTGGGTATGTGCGTGCGAACGTGTGTGTGTGTGTGTGTGTGAGTTGGTGTGTATGCGTGTGTATGTGTGTGTGTGTGCACGCGCGTGTGGGTGTGCGCGTGTGCGCGTGGGAGTGTGTGTGCGCGTGTGCGTGTGCGCACGCGCGTATTGATGCGCGCCCGTGAGCGTATGGGTGTGCATGCGTGCGCACGTGTATGTGTGAGTGTGTGCGCGCGTGCGTGCTTGAGGGCGTACGTGTGTGCGTCCATATGTGTGTGTGTGTGTGTGTATACGCTCGCACGTGCTTGTGTGTGTCTGTCAGTGAGTGCGCGGACACGTGTATGTGTATGTGTATGTGTATGCGCATGTGAGTATGCACGTGCGTGTGTGTGTGCATGTGCGCACGTGTTTGTGTGTGTGTGTGTGCGTGTGTCTGTGCGTATGCGCGCGCGTGTGTTCATGTGTGTGTTTGCGTGTGTGTGTTTGTGTGCGTGTGCGCGCACGTGTGTGTTTCTGTGTGCGCACATGTGTGTGTGCGCTCACGTGTGTTGGTGTGTGTGTGTGAGAGAGAGAGACAGAGAGTGTGTGTGCACATGTGTGTGTGTGTGCACGCGCATGTTTGTGTGCATGCGTGTGTGTGTGTGTGAGTGCGTGCGTGCCTATGCGTGTGTGTGTGCGCGCGCGTTTGTGTTAGTATGTAGGTGAGCGAGCACGCGCGCGCGCATGTGTGTGAGAGTGCGAGCACGCGCGCATGTGTTATATCGTGTGTGTGTGTGTGTGTGTGTGTGTGTGTGCACGCGTGTCTGTGAGTGCGTGTTTAGTGTGTGTGTCTGTGTGTGCGTGTGTGTGTGTGAGAGAGAGAGAGAGAGAGAGAGAGTGTGTGCATGCGTGTGGTGTGTGCGTGTGTGTGTGTGAGAGAGAGAGAGAGAGTGTGTGCATGCGTGTGTCTGTGTGCACGCGCGCGTGTATGTTCGTGGGTGTGTGTGTGTGTGTGCACGCGCGTATGTATGTTCGTGGGTGCGTGTGTGTGTGTGAGCTTGCATGCGTGCGTGCATAAGTGCGTACGTGCATGTGTGTGTGTGCGCACGAGTGTGTGTATGTGTGTGTGCGTGTGTGTGTGCGCGTGTGTGTGTGTGTGCGTGTGTGCGTGTGCGCGCACGTGTGTGTGTGTGTGATAGTATGTGCACACGTGTGTGTCTGCGTGTGTGTGTGTGTGTTTGTATGTGCACACGCGTGTGTGTGTGTGTGTGTGCGCGTCCGTGTTTATGTGCGTGTGTGTGTGTGTGCGCGTGGGTGTGTGTATATGCGTGTGAATGTGTCTGTGTGTGCGCGCACGCGCTCGTGTGTGTGTTTAAGAGTGTGCGTACGTCTGTGTGTGTGTGTGTGCGTGTGTGTGTGTGTATGTGTGTGCACGTCTGTGTGTGTGTCTGTGTATGTGTTTGTGTGTTTGTGTGTGTGTGTGTGTGTGTGTGCGCGTGTGAGAATGTGCACACGCGTGTGCGTGTGCGCGTGTGTGTATGTGCACGTGCGTGTTTGTGTGCACGCGAGTGCGTGTGTGCGTGAGTGTGTGTGCGCGTGTGTTTGTCTGCGTGTGTGCGCGTGTGTGTATATGCGTGTGTGTGTGCGCACGTGTGTGTGTCTGTTTTTTTTTGTGTGTGCGTGTGTTCGCGTGCGCACGCTTGTGTATGTGTGTGCGTGTGTGCGCGCACGTGTGTGTGTGTGTGTGCGTGTGCGCGCGTGCACGTGTATGTGTGAGTGTGTGTGTCCGTGAGTGCGCGCGTGCATGCGTGTGTGTGTGTATGTGTATATGTGTGTGTGTGTGTATGTGCGTGTGTATGTGTGTGTGTCTGTGTGCGTGTGTGTGCTTGTGTGTGTCTGTGTGTAAGGCACGCGCGCGCGTGTGTGAGTATGCACGCGCGTTTGTGAACGTATGCACGCGCATGTGTTCGTGTGTGTGTTTGTGTGTGTGCGCGTGTGCTTGTGGGTATGCGTGTGAGTATGCATGCACGTGTAAATATGTTTACACACGTGCGCGTGTGTTCATGTGTGCGCGCGTACGTGTGTGTGTTTGTGCGCACGCGTGTGTATGTGAGTATGAGCGCACGCGCCCGCGCGTGTATGTTTGTGTACGTGTCTGTGTGCATATGCGAATGTGCACGCGCGTGTGTTTGTGTGTGCGTACGTGTGTGTGTATGTGTTTGTGTGCACCTGTGTCTGTGTGCGCGTGTGTGTGTGTGCGTGTGTATGTTTGCGCGCGCGTGTGTGTATGCACACGCGTTTCTGTGTGTGTGCGAACGTGTGTGTGTAAGAGAGAGTATGCGCACGCGTGTGTGTATACACACGCATTTCTGTGTGTGTGCGAACGTGTGTGTGTAAGAAAGAGTATGCGCACACGTGTGTGTTGGCGTGTGTGTGTGTGCGCGTGTGCGTGTGTGTGTGTGTGCGTATGTATGCGTGTGCGTGCGTGTGAGTGTGTATTTGTGCGTGTGTATGTGTTTGTGTGTGTGTTCGCACGCGCGCGTGTTTATTTGTGTGTGTGTGTGTGTGTGTGTGTGCACGTGCGTGTGTGTGTGCACGTGTGTGTGTGTGCATGTCTGTGTGCTTCTGTGTTTGTGTATGTGTGTCAGAGTGTGTGCACGCGTGTCTGTGTGTGTGTGTGTGTGCGTGTGTGTGTATTTGCACGCGAGTGCGTGTGTGCGTGTGCGTGTGTTTGTATGTGTGTGTGTGTGCGTGTGTATGTGCGCAGGCGCGCGCGTATGTGTGTGTGTGTGTGCGCGTGTGTATGTGCGCACGCGCGCGTGTGTGTGTGTATGTGCGTGTGTAAGTGTGCACGCGCGTGTGTATGGGTATGTGCGTGCGAACGTGTGTGTGTGTGTATGTGTGTGTGTGTGTGCACGCGCGTGAGGGTGTGCGCGTGTGCGCGTGGGAGTGTGTTTGCGCGTGTGGGTGTGCGCACGCGCGTATTGATGCGCGCCTGTGATTGTGTGGGTGTGCATGCGCGCGCACGTGTATGTGTGAGTGTGTGCGCACGTGTGTGCGTGAGGGCGTACGTGTGTGCGTGCATATGTGTGTGTGTGTGTATACGCTCGCACGTGCTTGTGTGTGTCTGTCAGTGAGTGCGCGGACGCGTGTATGTGTATGTGTATGCGCATGTGAGTCATCAAATTATTCAAGAATTATATATTTCCCAGGTTTGGAACACCCCGTTTAGTCATAAGTGATGGAGGATCACACTTCATATCGAGAATATTTGATAAACTTTTAAGCAAGTATGGAGTTAAGCATAGAGTAGCAACACCATACCACCCACAGACCAATGGACAAGTGGAAGTATCTAATAGGGAGATAAAACAAATCCTCGAGAAGACTGTCTCTATATCTAGAAAAGATTGGTCGCAGAAACTTCAAGAAGCATTATGGGCCTATAGAACCGCTTTCAAAACTCCTATAGGAACAACCCCTTATCAACTGGTCTATGGAAAATCATGTCACTTACCATTTGAGTTGGAGCATAAGGCCTATTGGGCCATCAAAACTTTGAATTTGGATTACTTGACAGCTGGTGAGAAACGTATCCTTGATATCCACAAATTAGAAGAGCTCAGACAATCTGCCTACAAAAATGCCATCATATACAAAGAAAGAACAAAAGCTTGGCATGACAAAAGAATCATAAGAAGAGACTTCAAAATAGGCGATCCTGTTCTCCTGTTCGATTCTAGGTTACGACTATTTCCAGGTAAACTCCGTTCGAGATGGACTGGCCCTTTCGAAGTATCTAAGATCCTGAGACCCGGTGCTATTGAAATCAAGAACCAAACATGTAAACCGTTCATAGTCGATGGACAGAGGTTGAAGCCCTACGAAGGAGGTGACATTCCAACAACATACACCTGTCATACTCTGAGTGATCCACCATATCCTTCCAATGATGTTTAAATATCGGTCGTCGAGCTAATGACGTTAAACAAGCGCTGCATGGGAGGCAACCCATGGTTTTTCTTATTTTTGTACTTTTTATTTTTATTTTTACTTTATTTTAATTTGTTTATTTTATTATTATGTCAGGACTCACGATTGAATGTTTTATGTGCTTTCAGGACTTGTTTGCTAACCTTGTACAGAATGCAGAACCCTGATGACATGCACGTGGCCTTTAGAGATGATGCACAGAGAGAGCGTTACTATGTTCACATGAGACGCCCTATGGCTCCTACCAGGTACCCTGACCATGACTGCATGGATGCCTTGGGGATAGAGCCAAGCGTCAGATTTTTATGCCATCAACTCCAGTGGGACCAGTTTGACGACAGGAACAACACTTATAGGAACTTGACTCTTGAGTTCCTCAGCTCGTTTCATCATGACCCTTGGGCTGGACCCGATGGACTCGCTGTTTTCAGGTTGTTCGGGATTGACTACTCATTCTCTCACAAAGAGTTTGGTGATTTACTAGGTTTCCAGACTACTCCTGATGCTATTCCAGAGACTCCGATGGGGTATTTTATGAGCAGGGAAGTGGAAAAGTTTTGGACTAAAATATCAGGCGGAGGGAGCCAAGATCCTTCTACCCAGTTTTCTCAGGTAATCCACAACCCTGCATTGAGGTACTTCCAGATGATTCTAGCACATTCTTTCCTAGGTTTTCCAGATACAGAGACACTGCTAAGTGAAGAGGAGATTTTCCTACTGTTTTGTGCGACTCAGTCTCGCCCTGTTGCTTGTGGCAACTTTCTACTGAAGGGCCTTGCTAGTGTTGCCAGATCATCAGTAGGAATCATCCATGTCGGTGGGATTGTTACACAGATTGCTACTGCATTGGGTTTGTCTCGCAAGCTATTGCACCTCAGGACCTTCTGCTGCTACACCACCCTGGATATTGATTTTTGTCTTGATAGAGGACTGATGAGGAGGGCTTCTTTTGAGCCCAACATGTTTAGATTGCTGATCGACGGTGAAGCGATACACTACTTTACATTACCAGATCCGCTGATGACCAGTGTCCATGATCCTGCCAATTGGAGTTATGCTCTAGAGGGTTATGGAGAGACTGTCGAAGAGCCGAAATCGCCTCCCGCCGCTGAGTACACTCCTACACCTCTTACTCCCCGAATCACTGTTATGTCTAACAATATGTCTCTGCAGCCACCTGACCTACAAACACAGATTTATGAGCTCCGCAAGGAGACTGCCCTGCTCAAGCAGGAAGTGGCAGACTTAGAGTTACAGATGCAGGTTTCTGATCTCACTCATGCCTCGGAGACCGATGCTCTACATCAGGCGATCGACGAGCTTCGGAGGGAGATAGCTGAGATTCGTGGATCAAGCCAGGATAAGAAACCTACCACATGACTCATTCCACCCTGACAGCACTACCCTAGTATTTAACTTCCTTTTATTTATCGCATTTCCACTTTTATATTTTCATGCACTTTGAATTCCTTATATATATACATATTATGCACTAATTTTTATTTTTCTATCTATCACATTGACCGGTGGCTTGCGCCATAGGCCCTGTGGCGGGCGCCACACCGTACCATCAACAAATACGGGATTCAATCCCCATTTCCACCATTTTCATCCCTTTCTTCACCAAAAACCCATTTTTCCAACCTTCCAAATCCTCCTTGAACCCCATTAAAGCTCCCCCATTTCCAAAATACCCTCCATCCATAAAACATATCCAACATCCATTTCCATTTTCATCCATCAAAAACCAAAAAAATCAAAACTTTATCATTCCCCTCATAAACCACTTTTCTACTATTTTCACTACCTAAGGAGCTTTTCAACAATGGAGTTCAACGGATTTATTCTTCGTGATGGATGACCGGGCGAAAGGCAACGGAAAATTATTCAGAGGCTTCAAAGTCGAGAAATCCTCTCGACTAGGTACGTCGACGATAACTGTCTGTATGCTTTGGGTATTTGTCATAGTGTTTTTAATTTATTAGAATTTCTAGACTTGCATAATATTTTCATTAATCAGGAACCTACCTATGAGAGGCTGACAACTGAGTTTTTGAGTTCTTTGATATACACTGTCAGTCCTAACACTGCTAGCACTGTCGGTACTGTTATTTTTAGACTGTTTGGAATTGAATATGAATTCAGTACCAATGAGCTAGCAGATTTGTTAGGAATCCCTCATAGGGAAGGTTCGATTTGTGAGGCACCTTTGGATGCTGAATGGTCGGCCGAGGTATTTACCTTCTGGCTAAGGCTTTCAAGTACTTCAATTAATTCTTTTGAAGGGATACTTGCGTCGACCATTCACAACCCGGCCATAAGAGTTTTTAGACTTCTTTTGGCATGTACTATTTTTGGCCGGGAAAGTCCAAACAAGGTTAATGCTCGTGAACTCCTATTTTTGCAAGGATGCCTCACTAGAACCCACATCAATCCGGTCCCGTTTATGCTTGCCCACATGACTTTATTTACTAATAAAACAAGACCGATTGTTTTTGGAGGGCTTGTTACGTCTATTGCTCGGGCTCTTGGCCTGAATGATGAGATAGCTACACTTGAACCACTACCTCCTCGCACAATTAATTTAAAATTTCTGAAAGACATGAAATTGTGCCGAACAAGGAGAGAAGGTGGTTATGAGTTGATGGTTCATGGGGTATCTATCCCATCTGTTGCTTTACCATGCAGTAGACGTACTGATGTACGTGATGAAAGGAACTGGACCTATGATCTTAATGCTCCACGTGTTTTGTGTCCACTTCCTCCTAATATTCCCGATGGGGAGGCACATGACACTGATGATGAGTATGATCGGAGAGAGCAGTCTCCTATCCCTCACATGTCCCCCCATCGTCCTTCACAGTCACACACTGCACCATCTTCCTCTAACCCTGTTGCAGGTACTGCTCCTGGATTCTTTGTCACCGAGGAGATGTGGCGTGATATGACAGCTAGAGAAGAAAGGCGTGATGGCCTTCTCTCTACTATTTCACAGCAGCTGACGAACAATATGAGCTTCATGCAACAATCGCGATTGGTTTCGGATCGTGCTTATAGCAACGTTTGCCGTACCTTGAACGATATTTCATTAGAGCAGAACCGTCAGAGAGAGTTCAACAGCCGACACTACCAGCTTGTAGAGGCTACTCAGGGTTCCATCTTGGGTAACCTTCGAGAGGTCCGGAGTGCTCAGGCTGCTTTATCAGCACGACTCGACCGGAGGGACCAGCATCGTAGTAGATCCCGTCGTTCCAGACCATCACATCAGGACGGCGAAGGCACCAGTGCCCCTCCTCAGTAGTCTTTTTCCAGGTTACCCCCCTTATCTTATTTCGAAACATTGGGGACAATGTTCGATTTAAGTGTGGGAGGGGATTTTATTGCTTTCTGTTATTTCCCTTTTTAGTTAATTTCCTTTCAGTTATTTCCCTTTTCAGTAATTTATTTTTCTTAGATAATGCATGAGTCTGACGAGTCACCAGTATAGTGTCTTTTTAGTTCATCTTCATTTTTTCCCATTTCCTTAGCCTTACCAGAAAATTTTTAAAAAGAAAACAATGTTGTTTCACATGTTTTTTGGGCTTTGAGACAGGTTTAGATTAGGATGTGGTGACTTAGGTCAACTTTTTGAAACATCAAAACCATTTTAGCACCATAGACCTCTTGAATATAGGAATCACTCCTAAACCCCACCACCATGGCCTTTACTATCATTCAAAAAATTGTCCTAAGTAGTTTATTTTAGCAGTCAGCTCCGGCCTAAGCATACTCTACGTAGGGGGCCGATGAATATAAGTGAATGATCCAGTGCTAATAAAAAAAAAAAAAAAATAAAAAAAAAAAAAAGAAAAAAAGGCAAACTCTGGTATAGGTGACCCTCACAAAGTCATTTAAACCGAAAAAAGAGAAGAAAAAAAATTTTTTTGCCACAAAAAGAAAAAAAATTGCAAGTCACCTATTGTTAGTTGGTTCAGAGGTATCTGACACTGAACTTGGTAGGGCGGATTACGATCCGATCCCCCGCAGCTACATTTAGGCGAAATAAAAACAGGTTTACACATGCTTATGTGCCAGAAACCTTATGTTATGGATCAGAATCACTAACCGGTCACTCTACTATGAAGCATGTACGGATAACGGGCTTAATGTGATTGCGCCTGAATGAAAAGGACACAAAAAGATGAGAAGATAGGCCTAGGTATCGTGGGATGACATGGAGTGGTTAATATAGGATTGAAGTTTGTGTTTGTGTTACTATGGTACCCTTGGTTCACTTAGTTAGTATCTGTCACTGCATCCTGACTTGAACTTAGAATCCCTTTAGCCCAAAGACAAGTGTTGACACCATATTTTCTTAAGCTTTAATGTTTGCTTGAGGACAAGCAAAGGTTTAAGTGTGGGAGAATTTGATCACACTAAAATTCACCGTATTTCTGACTCCGATTTTGCATGCATTCTTAGCTTTTATTGTTGTTTTGCTTTGTTATTGCTTTGTTTTCTTATGTTTTCAGGTTTTTATAATAATCGGAGCTTGAATCGGGAAAAGGAGCGAAAAAGGAGTGAAAACGGACGAAAACCTAGAAATTCAGCATTTTGCACTTGCGACACCCACCGTGGCGGGCGCCATGGGGTTAGCCATGACGTGGCCACGTCTCAAGACCACTCCTCAACCTCCAAGACCCACGACCCCCACTCCATCATCCCCTGTAGGGACCATGGCGGGCGCCATGACCTTGTGGCGGGCGCCACAAGGCAAAATTTCATAACCTCCACTTTTTAGTGGAGGGGCGTCCCGGTCATTTCATGCTTTCAGTTTTTACTATAAATAGGACCTTAGATTTTCGTTTTTCTTCATCCAGAATTAGAATTCTCTAGGCATATATCAGTTATAAGGCAGTTGCCATTCCACATCGGGGTGCCTCTGCAATCGAGTGATCGAGTCTGTAATCTGTCTGTGGTTCGAGTTTTGGAGCACTCTGGAGGAAGTTAATCCTGCCGCCATTTTAATTCCAGTTAGTATTTTATTTTTCCGCATTGATTTACTTTTATTTATTTTCTCGCACTTTACTTTGTTTATTTCCCGCACTCGCACATTTACTTTGTTTATTTCCCGCACTCGCACATTTACTTTGTTTATTTCCCGCACTCGCACATTTACTTTGTTTACTTCCCGCACTCGCACATTTACTTTGTTTACTTCCCGCACTCGCTTTAAATTACTCATATGAAAAACTATAAAAAGAATATTTACTTTATCATGTCTAACTAATCCCATAAAGGTTAGAATGTAAGGATCGTAATTAAACCAGTAATCAGTATAATTGTTCGTGGAAACACCTAAGGGCTATTTTATCTTTCAATTCAAGTAATTGTTTTTAACTATTTCAAAAACAGCCAAAAGCGCTTTGTATAGTTCATTAGGAGTTTTTAGATTAAAAAGAAAAGAGATTTTAAAACGATTTTCGGACGCGTTATGAGATTTAGAGTCTGGTTCATAAGAACCTCTTTTTGCTAAGAAGTCCAGGTTAAAATACTTTTCAACTTTGTTAAGAAACTATATTTCTTAAAAATAGGTTTACTACTCTAACGCAGTACGCACCTTTTTATCCGTGACAAGAGAAGGGTTTGATTAGAGAGTACAACTCGGTTCTGAATACGCGAAAGCGACAGTTCCTGTTAAATTAGTTCTTTTCAAAGGAGAAAACATTGCCCATAAGTAGTTCCATTAACAAGTACTGGATTATCATTGATTACGTGAATTACATTCGAGCCTGTCTTTTATTTATTATTTAAAATTATAATTTTATTTACCATTGCACCCTTACTAAAACCCTTAAAAATAGTTGCCTTAGATAAACACCATAACAACAGGTACGATAGATTGACACTTGGTCTCTGTGGATTCGATAATCTTTTATATTACTTTGACGTGATTCGTACACTTGCGAAAAACACGCATCAGTGCATGCGTCTTGAGTGTGTATGTGTGCGACCGCGCACGCGCGTGCGTGCGTGTGTGTTTGAGTGTTTGCGCGCACATGTTTGTGTGTGTGCGTGTGCGCACGCGTGTATGTGTGTGTGTGTGTATGTGTGCACGCGCGTGTGTATTTGTGTGTATGTGTGTGTGTGCACATGCGTGTGTGTGCTTGTATACGTGCATGTGTGCGTGCGTATCTGTGTACGCGTGTGTGTGTGTGTGTGCGCAGGTCTGTGTGTGTGTGCACGTGTGTGTGTGTACGCGTACGCGAGTGTGTGAGTGTGTGCGTATGCGCGAGTGCGTGTGTGTGTGTGGGGGTGGGCGCACACGCGAGTGTGTGTGTGTGCGTATGCTTGTGTGTCTGAGTTTGTGCGTACGCGCATGTGTATGTGGGTGCGCACGCGTGCGCGCGTTTTTGTGATAGAGAGAGTGTGCACGAGGGTGTGTGTGTGTGAGAGAGAGAGAATGAGAGCATGCACATGCACACGCGCGCGTGTGTGTGTGTGTGTGTGTGTGTGTGTGTGTGTGCGCTTTTGCTTGCGTATGTGTGTGTGTGCGTCTATGTGTGTATGTGTGTGTGTGCCGAAGCACACGCGTGTGTGTGTGTATGTGTGTGTGTGTGTGCGTGTATGTGTGTGTGTGAGAGTATGCGCACGAGCGTGTGTGCGCACGTGTGTGTGTGTGTGTGTGAGAGAGAGAGAGTATGTGCATGCGTATGTGTGTGTGTGTATGTGTATGTGTGTGTGCGAATGTGTGTGTGTGTGTGCATATGTGTCGGGGCACGCGTGTGTGTGTTTAAGAGGGTGTGCACGTGTGTGTGTGTGTACGTGCGTGTGAATGTGTGTTTGTTCGTGCTGTGTGTGTATGTATTTGTGTGTGTGTGTACAAGTTTGCACGCGCGCGCGGGTGTGTTTGTTTGTGTGTGTGTGTGTG
>CAWUDS030001464.1:115000-120000 GCA_963859935.3 Lathyrus sativus | reverse complement strand
TGCGTGCGCTTGTGTGCGCGCGTGCGTGTGCGTGTCTGTACGCTCACACGTGTGTGTTGATGTGCGCACGTATATGTGTGAGTGTGTGTGCGCGTGCGTGCGTGAGGGTGTGCGTGTGTGTGTGTGTATACGCTTGTGCGTGCTTGTGTGTGTCTGTGTGTGAGTGCATACACGCGCGCGTGTGTGTTCGTGTATGTGTTTGATGGTGTGTGTGTGTGTGCGTATGAGTATGCACACGCGCGTTTCTGTGTTTGTGTGTGTGTGTGTGTGTGTATGTGTGCACGTGAGCGCGCACGTGCGATTGTGTGCGCGCGCACGTGTGTGTGTGTGTGTGTGAGTGCACGCACACGTCTGTGTATGTGTTTGTGTGCACGCGTGTGCATGTGTGTATGTGCATGCGTGTGTATGCGCGCGCGTGTGTTTGTGTGTATGTGTGTGTGTGTGTGCGCATGTGAGTATGCACGTGCGCGTGCGTGTCTGTGCGTATGCGCGCGCGTGTGGGTTCGTGTGTGCGTTTGTGTATGTATGAGCACGTGTGTGTGTATGTGTGTGTGTATGTGTGTGTGTGTGAGTGTGTGTGTGTGCATATGTGCGCGCACGTATGTGTATGTGTGAGCGTGCAGGTGTGTGTGTGTGTGTGTGAGTGAGTGAGAGAGAGTGTATGTGTGCGCACGCGTGTGCATGTGTGTGCATGTGTGTGTGTGTGTGCACGCGCGTGTTTGTGTGCATACGAGTGCGTGTGTGTGTGTGAGTGTGTGTCTGCATATGTATGTGTGTGTGTGTGTTTGTGTGTATGTGAGCAAGGTCTTTGTGTGTGTGTGTGCACGCGCGCGTGTGTGTGTGTGTATTTGAGTATGCACGCGCGTACGTGGGTATATTCGTGCGCGTGTGATTGTGTGTGTGTTTGTGTGTGAGTGTGTGTACGCGTGCGTATGCGTGTGCATGCGTATGTGTGTGTGTTTGTGCGTGTGTATGTGTGTGTGCGTGTGTTTGAGAGTGTGTGCACGCGCGCGTGTGTGTGTGTGCACGTGTGTGTGTGTGTGTCTGTGTATGTGTGTGAGAGAGAGAGTGTGTGCACCCGTGTGCGTGTGTGTGTGTGTGTGCGTGTGTGTATGTGCACGCGCGTGTCTTTGTGCACGCGAATGCGTGTGGGTGGGTGTGTGCGTGCGTGTATGCGTGTGCGTGTGTTTGTATGCATGTGCGTGTGCGTGTGTGCGTGTGTATGCGTGCACGCGCGCGTGTGTTTTTGTGTATGTGTATGTGTGCACGCGCGTGTGTGTGGGTGTGTGCGTGCGCACGTGTTTGTGTGTGTGTGTGTGTGTTTTTGTGTGTGTGTCTGTGTGTGTGTGCGCGGGTGTGTGTGTGTGTGCGTGTGTATACGTGCACGCGCGCGTGTGGGCGTGTGGGCGTGTGTGGGCGTGTGTTTGTGCGCGTGCGTGTGGGCGTGTGCGTATGTGTGCGAGCGCGTGTGGGCGTGTGCGAGTGCGCACGCGCGTATGTATGCGTGCCCGTGTGTGTATGTGTGGTTGTGCGCGCGCGAACGTGTATGTGTGAGTGCGTGTGCGCGTGCGTGTTTGTGTGTGTGTGTGTGTGCAAACGCTCGCGCGTGCTTGTGCTTGTCTGTGAGTGAGTGTGCGGACACGTGTATGTGTGTGTGTGTGCGCATGTGAGTATGCACGTGCGTGTGTGTGTATGCGCGCACGTGTGTTTGTGTGTGTGGGTGTCTGCGCGTGTGTATGCGCGTATGCGCGCACGCGTGTGTTCGTGTGTGTGTTTGTGTGTGTGTGTAAGTGTGTGTGTGTGCGCGCGTTTGTGTGTGCCCGCACGCGTGTGTTTGTGTGTATGTGCGTACGCGTATGTGTATGTGTTTGTGTGCACGCGTGTGTATGTGTGTATGTGCGTGCGTGTTTATGCGTGCGCGTGCTTTCGTGTGTATGTTTGTGTGTGTATGTGCGTGCGTGTTTATGCGTGCGTGTGCTTTCGTGTGTATGTTTGTGTGTGTGTGCGTGTGCTGGTGAGTATGCGCGCGCGTCTGTCTGTGCGTATGCGCGCGCGTGTGTTCGTTTGTGCGTTTGTGTGTGTGTGTGTGTGTATGTGTGTGTGTGTGTGTGTGTGTGTGTGTGTGTGTGTGAATGTATGTATATGTGTGCGTACGCACGTGTGTGTGTGTGTGTGTGTGTGTGTGTGTGAGTGAGAGAGAGACAGTGTGCGTGCGCACGCGTGTGTACGTGTTTGCGTGTGTATGTGTGTGTGCACGCGCGTGTTTGTGTGCATGCGAGTGCGTGTGTGTGTGTGCGTGTGTGTGCGAGTGATTGTGTGTGTGTGTGTGTGTGTTTGTGTGTGTGTGTGTGTGTTTGTGTGTATGTGAGCGAGGTCTTTGTGTGTGTGTGTGTGTGTGTGTGTGCGCGTGTGAGTATGCACGCGCGAATGTATGTTTATGCGCGCGCGCGTGTGGTTGTGTGTGTGTGTTTGTGTTTGTGTGTGTGCACACGTGTGTATGCGTGTGCGTGCGTGTGTGTTTGTGCGTATGTATGTGTGTGTGTGTGTGTTCGCACGCGTGCGTGTATTTGAAAGTGCGCCCACGCGTGTGTGTGCGTGTGTGCGTGTGTGTTTATGTGCACGTGTGTGTGTGTCTGCGTATGTGTTTGTGTGTTTGTGTGTGTGTGTGTGAGAGAGAGTGTGTGTGTGTGTGTGTGTGTGTGTGTGTATGTGCACGCGCGTGTTTTTGTGCATGCGAATGCGTGTGTGTGTGTTTGTATGTGTGTGTGTGTGTGTGTGTGTGTGTGTGCGTGTGTACGTGTTCGAGCGCGCGCGCGTGTGAGTGGGTATGTGCGTGCGCACGTGTGTGTGTTTTTGTGTGTGTTTTTCTGTGTGCGCGCGCGTGTCTGTATGTGTGTGCGTATGCGTGTGCGCGCGCGCACTCGTGAGTGTGTGAGCGTGTGCACGCGGGAGTGTATGTGCGCGTGTGCGCGTGCGCACGCGGGTAGGTATGCGCGCTCGTGTGTGTATGTGTGGGCGTGTGTGCGCACGTGTATGTTTGGGGGCGTGTGCGTGTGCGTGAGGGTGTGTGTGTGTGTGTGTGTGTGTGCATACGCTCGCGCGTGCTTGAGTTTGTCTGTGTGTGAGTGCGCGGACGCATGTATGTGTGTGTGTGTACGTGTGAGTATGCACGTGTGTGTGTGTGTGTATGCGCGCACGTGTGTTTGTGTGTGTGTGCGTGTGTCTGTGCGTATGCGTGTGCGTGTGTTCGTGTCTGTGTTTGTGTGTGTGTGTGAGCGTGTGTGTGTGTATGCGCGCACGCGTGTGTTTGTATGTGTGTGCGTACGCGTGTGTGTATGTGTTTGTGTGCACACGTGTGTATGTGTGTATGTGCTTGCGTGTGTATGCGTGCGCGTGCGTTCGTGTGTATGTTTATGCGTGTGTGCGTGTGCGTGTGAGTATGTGCGCGCGTGTGTCTGTGTGTATGCGTGTGTGTGTGTTTGTGTGTGCATTTGTGTGTGTGTGTGTGTGTGTGTGTGTGTGTGTGTGTGTGTGCACGCACGTGTACGTGTGTATGTGTGTGTGCGTAGGTGTGTGTGTGTGTATGTGTGTGTGTGTGAGTGAATGTCACTGTGCACAGGCGCACGTGTGTGTGTGTGTGAATGCGCGCACGCGTCTGTGTATGTGTTTGAGTGCACGCGTGTGCATGTGTGTATGTGCGTGCGTATGTATGCGCGCACGTGTGTTCGTGTGTATGTTTGTGTATGTGTGTGTGTGTGTGCGTGTGAGTATGCGCGCGGGCGTGTCTGTGCGTAGGCGCGTGCGTGTGTGTTCGTGTGTGCGTTTGTGTGTGTGAGTGTGTGCGCGCACGTGTGTGTGTATGTGTGTGTGAGTGTATGTATATGTGTGTGCGCACGTGTGTGTGTGTATGTGTGAGTGCGTGTGCGCGTGCGTGAGGGCGTGTGTGTGTGTGCATGCGCTCGCGCGTGCTTGTGTTTGTCTATAAGTGAGTGCGCGGACGCGTGTGTGTGTGTGTGTGTGCGCATGTGAGTATGCACGTGCGTGTGTGTGTGTGTGTGTGTATGCGCGCACGGGTGTTTGTGTGTGTGTGTGTGTGTGCGTGTGTCCGTGTGTATGCGCGCGCGCGCGTGTTCGTATGTGTGTGTGTGTGCGTGTGTACGTGTGTATGCGCGCGCGCGTGTGTTCTTATGTGTGTGTGTGTGTGTGTGTGTGTGTGTGTGCATGTGCGTGTGTGTGTATGCGTGTGTGTGTGTGTGTGTATGCGTGTGTGTGTGTGTGTGTATGCGCGCACGCGTGTGTTTGTATATGTGTGCGTACGCGTGTGTGTATGTGTTTGTGTGCACCCGTGTGTATGTGTGTATGTGCGTGCGTGTGTATGCGCGCGCGTGCGTTCGTGTATATGTTTGTGTGTGTGCGCGTGTGCGTGTGAGTATGCGCGCGCGTGTGTCTGTGCGTATGCGCGCTTGTGTAGGTTTATGCGTTTGTGTGTGTGTGTGTGTGTGTGCGTGCACGTGTGTGTGTGTAGGTGTGTGTGTGTGTGTAGGTGTGTGTGTGTGTATGTGTGTGTGTGTGAGTGTATGTATATGTGCGCGCGCGCACGTGTGTGTGTGTGTGCGCGCATGTGTTTTTGTGTGTGTGAGTGCGCGCATGCGTCTGTGTATGTGTTTGTGTGCACGCTGGTGCATGTGTGTATGTGTGTGCCTGTGTATGCGCGCGCGTGTGTTCGTGTGTATGTTTGTGTGTGTGTGCGTGTGAGTATGCGCGCGTGTGTGTGTGTTCGTGTGTGCGTTTGTGTGTGTGTGTGTGTGCGCACGTGTGTGTATGTGTGTGTGTGTATGTGTGTGTGTGTGAGTATATGTATATGTGCGCGCACACGTGTGTTTGTGTGTATGAGCGCGCACGTGTGTGTGTGTGTGTGTGTGTGAGTGAGAGCGTGTGAGTGTGTGTGCGCACGCGTGTGTATGTGTGTGTGGGTGTGTACACGCGCGTATTTGTGTGCA
>CAWUDS030001464.1:105000-107500 GCA_963859935.3 Lathyrus sativus | reverse complement strand
GTATGTGTGTGTATGTGAGTATGCACGTGCGTGTGTGTATGTATGCGCGCACGTGTGTTTGTGTGTATATGTGTGCGCGTGTGTCTGTGCGAATGCGCGCACGCGTGTGTTCGTGTGTGTGTGTTTGTGTGTGTGTGAGTGTGTGTGTGCGTGTGTGTGTGTGCCCGCACGCGTATGTTTGTATGTGTATGCATACGCGTGTGTGTATGTGTTTGTATGCACGCGTGTGTATGTGGGTATGTGCATGCGTGTTTATGCGCGCGCGTGCGTTCGTGTGTATGTTTGTGTGTGTGCGTGTGGGTGTGAGTATGCGCACACGTGTTTTTGTGCGTATGCGCGCGTGTGTTCGTTTGTGCGTTTGTGTTTGTGTGTGTGTGTGCGCGCACGTGCGTGTGTGTGTGTGTGTATGTGTGTGTGTGTGTGTGTGTGAATGTATGTATATGTGCGCGCACGCACGTGCGGGTGTGTGTGTGTGTGTGAGTGAGAGAGAGACAGTGTGCGTGCGCACGCGTGTGTATGTGTGTGCGTGTGTGTGTTTGTGTGCACGCGCGTGTTTGTGTGCATGCGAGTGTGTGTGTGTGTGTGCGTGTGTGTGTGAGTGATTGTGTGTGTGCGTATGTGTGTGTGTGTTTGTGCATGTGTGTGTTTGTGTGTATGTGAGCGAGGTCTTTGTGTGTGTGCGCGCACGCGCGTGTGTGTGTGTGTGTGCGTGTGAGTATGCACGCGCGTATGTATATGTATGCGCGCGCGTGTGGTTGTGTGTGTGTTTGTGTGTATGTGTGTGTGCCCGCGCGCGCGTGTGTATGTGTGTGCGTGCGTGTGCGTGTGTGTTTGTGCATGTGTATGCGTGTGTGTGTGTGTGTTCGCACGCGCGCGTTTGTGTGTGTGTTTGAGAGTGCGCCCACGCGTGTGTGTGTGTGTGTGTGTGTGTGTGTGCGTGTGTGCGTGTGTGTTTATGTGCACGTGTGTGTGTGTCTGTGTATGTGTTTGTGTGTGTGTGTGTGACAGAGAGTGTGCGCACGCGTGTGCGTGTGTGTGTGCGTGTGTGCGTGTATGTGCACGCGCGTGTTTTTGTGCATGCGAGTGCGTGTGGGTGTGTGTGTGCATGCGTATGCGTGTGCGTGTGTTTGTATGCGTGTGTGTGTGGGTGTGCGTGAGTACGTGTGCACGCGCGCGTGTGTATGTGTGCGTGTGTATGTATGTGCACGTGCGTGTTTTTGTGCATGCGAGTGCGTGTGGTTGTGGGTGTGCAGGCGTGTATGCGTGTGCATGTGTTTGTATGTGTGTGTGTGTGTGTGTGCGTGAGTGCGTGTGCACGCGGACGCGTGTGTGTGTGCGTGTGTATGTGGACACACGTGTGTATGTATGTGCATGTGTATGTGTGCACGCGCGTGTGTGTGTGTGCGCGTGCGCACGTGTGTGTGTGTGTGTGTGTGTTTTTGCGTGTGTATGTGTGTGTTTGTGCGCGTGCGTATGCGTGTGCGTGCGTATGTGTGTGTGTTTGTGCGTGTGTATGTGTGTGTGTGTTTGAGAGTGTGTGCACGTGTGTGTGTGTGTGTGCGCGCATGTGTGTGTGTGTGAGCACGTGTGTGTGTTTGTGTATGTGTTTGTGTGTGTGTGAGAGAGAGTGTGTGCACCCGTGTGCGTGTGTGAGTATGTGTGTGCGTGTGTGTGTATGTGCACGCGCGTGTTTTTGTGCACCCGAGTGTGTGTGTGTGTGTGTGTGCGTGCGTGTATATGTGTGTGTGTGTGTTTGTATGCATGTGTGTGTGTGGGCGTGTGTATGTGTGCACGCGCACGTGTGTGTATATGCATATGTATGTGTGCACGCGCGTGTGTGTGGGTATGTGCGTGCGCACGTGTTTGTGTGTGTGTGTGTTTTTGTGTGTGTGTGTGTGTGTGTTTGTGTGTGCGTGCGCGGGTGTGTGTGTGTGTGAGTGAGAGCGCGCGCGAGTGTATGTGTGCGCGTGTGCACGCTCGTATGTTTGCACGTCCGTGTGTGTATGTGTGTTTGTGCGCGCGCGGACGTGTATGTGTGAGTGCATGTGCGCGTGCGTGAGAGCGTGCGTGTGTGTGTGTGTGTGTGAAGACGCTCGCGCGTGCTTGTGTTTATCTGTGAGTGAGTGCGCGGACACGTGTATGTGTGTGTGTGTGTGCGCATGTGAGTATGCACGTGCGTGTGTGTGTATGCGTGCACGTGTGTTTGTGTGTGTGTGCGCGTGTGTCTGTGTGTATGCGCGTGTGCGTGTTTTCGTGTGTGTGTGTGTGTGTGCGTGTGCCTGCACGCGCGTGTTTGTATGTGTATGCGTACGCGTGTGTGTATGTGTTTGTGTGCACGCGTGTGTATGTGTGTATGTGCGTGAGTGTGTATGCGCGCGCGGGCGTTCGTGTGTATGTTTGTGTGTGTGTGCGTGTGCAAGTGAGTATGCGCGCGCGTGAGTCTGTTCTTATGCGCGCACGTGTGTTCGTTTGTGCATTTGTGTGTGTGTGTGTGTGTATG
>CAWUDS030001464.1:95000-102500 GCA_963859935.3 Lathyrus sativus | reverse complement strand
ATGTGAGTATGCACGTGCGTGTGTGTGTATGCGCGCACGTGTGCTTGTGTGTGTGTGCGCGTGTGTCTGTGTGTATGCGCGTGTGCGTGTTTTCGTGTGTGTGTGTGTGTGTGTGTGTGTGTGTGTGTGCGTGCCTGCACGCGTGTGTTTGTATGTGTGTGCGTACGCGTGTGTGTATGTGTTTGTGTGCACGCGTGTGTATGTGTGTATGTGCGTGAGTGTGTATGCGCGCGCGGGCGTTCATGTGTATGTTTTTGTGTGTGTGCGTGTGCAAGTGAGTATGGGCGCGCGTGAGTCTGTTCTTATGCGCGCACGTGTGTTCGTTTGTGCATTTGTGTGTGTGTGTGTGTGTATGTGTGTGTGTGTGTGCGTGTGACAGTATGTATCTGTGCGCGCACGCACGTGTGTGTGTGTGTGTGAGTGCGCGCACGCGTCTGTGTATGTGTTTGAGTGCACGCGTGTGCATGTGTGTATGTGCGTGCGTGTGTATGCGCGCGCGTGTGTTCGTGTGTATGTTTGTGTGTGTGTGCGTTTCAATATTTGCGCGTGCGTGTTTGTGCATATGCGCGCGCGTATGTGTTCGTGTGTGTGTGTGTGTATGCGCGCACGTGTGTGTGTATGTGTGTGTGTATGTGTGTGTGTGAGTGTATGTATATGTGCGCGCGCACGTGTGTGTGTGTGTGTGTGAGCGCGTACGTGTGTGTGTATGTGTATGTGTGTGTGAGTGAGAGAGAGAGTGTGTGCAAGCGTGTGTATGTGTGTGCATGTGTGTGTGTGCGTGCACGCGCGTGTTTGTTTGCATGCGAGTGTGTGTGTGTGTGTGTGTGTGTGTGCACGCGCGTGTTTGTGTGCATGCGAGTGCGTGTGTGTGTGCGTGTGTGTGTGAGTGTGTGTCTGCGTATGTGTGTGTGTGTGTGTGCGTGTGCGTGTGTGTGTTTGTGTATATGTGAGCGAGGTTTGTGTGTGTGCGCATGCACGAGTGTATGTGTGTGTGCGTGTGAGTATGCACACGCGTATGTATGTGTATGCGTGCGCATGTGATTGTGTGTGTGTTTGTGTGTGTGTATGCGTGTGCATGCGTGTGCGTGCGTATTTGTGCGTGTGTATGTGTGTGTGTGTGCTCGCACGCGCGCGCTTGTTTGTGTGTTTGAGAGTGCGCCCACACGTGTGTGTGCGTGTGTGCGTGTGTGTTTATGTGCACGTGTGTGTGTGTCTAAGTATGTGTTTGTGTGTTTGTGTGTGTGTGTGTGAGAGAGAGTGGGTGCACGCGTGTGCGTGTGTGTGTGTGTGTGTGCGTGTGTGTGTATGTGCACGCGCGTGTTTTTGTGCATGCGAGTGTGTGTGGGTGTGTGTGTGCGTGCGTGTATGCGTGTGTGTGTGTTTGTATGCGTGTGTGTGTGTGTGTGCGCGTGTGTATGTGTCCATGCACGTGTATGTGTGTGTGCACGCGTGTGTATATGCACACGCGCGTGTGTGCGTGTGTATGTATGTGCATGTGTATCTGTGCACGCGCGTGTGTGTGTGTGGGTGTGTGCGTGCGCACATGTGTGTGTGTGTGTGTGTGTTTGTGTGTGTTTTTCTGTGTGCGCGCGCGAGTGTGTGTGTGCGTGTGTGCGCGCGCTCGTGAACGTGTGCGCGTGTGCACGCGGTAGTGTATGTGCACGTGGGCGCATGGGCACACGCGTATGTAGGTGCACCCGTGTGTGTATGTGTGAGCGTGTGCGCGCGCGCACGTGTATGTGCGAGTGCGTGTGTGTCTGTGCGTATGCGCGCACGCGTGTGTTCGTGTGTGTGTTTGTGTGTGTGTGTGTGAGCGTGTGTGTGCGTGTACGTGTGTGTGTGTGCCTGCACGCGTGTGTTTGTATGTGTGTGCGTACGCGTGTGTGTATGTGTTTGTGTGCACGCGTGTATATGTGTGTATGTGCGTGCATGTTTATGCATGCGCGTGTGTTCGTTTGTGCGTGTGTGCGTGTGGGTGTGAGTATGCGCGCGCGTGTCATTGTTTGTGCGTTTGTGTTTGTGTGTGTGTGTGTGTGTGTGCGTGCACGTGTGTGTGTGTATGTGTGTGCGTGTATGTGTGTGTGTGTGTGAATATATGTATATGTACGCGCACGCACGTGTGGGTGTGTGTGTGTGTGTGTGAGTGAGAGAGAGACAGTGTGCGTTCGCACGCGTGTGTATGTGTGTGCGTGTGTGTGTGCGTGCACGCGCGTGTTTGTATGCATGCGAGTGTGTGTGTGTGTGTGTGTGTGCGCGTGTGTGTGCGAGTGATTGTGTGTGTGCGTATGTGTGTGTGTGTGTTTGTGCGTGTGTGTTTGTGTATGTGAGCGAGGTCTTTGTGTGTGTGCGCGCACGCGCGCGTGTGTGTGTGTGTGTGTGTGTGCGTGTGAGTATGCACGCACGTATGTATGTGTATGCACGCGCGTGTTGTTGTGTGTGTGTTTGTGTGTGTGTGTGTGTGTGTGCGCGCGTGTGTATGCGTGTGCGTGCGTGTGCGTTTGTGTTTGTGCGTGTGTATGTGTGTGTGTGTGTGTTCGCACGCGCGCGCTTTTGTGTGTGTTTGAGAGTGCGCCCACGCGTGTGTGTGCGTGTGTGTGCGTGTGCACGTGTGTGTGTGTGTGTGTGTGTGTGTGTGTATGTGTTTGTGTGTTTGTGTGTGTGTGTGTGAGAGAGAGAGAGAGTGCACGCGTGTGCATGTGTGTGCGCGTGTGTGTGTATATGCACGCGCGTGTTTTTGTGCATGCGAGTGTGTGTTGGTGTGTGTGTGCTTGCGTGTATGCGTGTGCGTGTGTTTGTATGTGTGTGTGTGTGTGCGTGTGTACGTGCGCACGCGCGCGCGTGTCTGTGTGCGTGTGTATGTGCACACGCGTGTGTGTGTGTGCGTGTGTATGTATGTGCATGTGTATGTGTGCACGCGTGTGTGTGTTTGTGTGCGTGCGCACGTGTGTGTGTGTGTGTGTGTTTTTGTGAGTTTTTCTGTGTGCGCACGCGCGCGCGCGCGTGTGTGTGTGTGTGCGTGAGCATGTGTGCGCGCGCTCGTTAGTGTGTGCGTGTGTGCACGCGGGAGTGTATGTAGGCGTGTGCGTGTGCACACGCACGTAGGTATGCGCGCCCGTGTGTGTATGTGTGTGCGTGTGCGCACGCACGTGTATGTGTGAGTGCGTGTGCGCGTGCGTGAGGGCGTGTGTGTGTGTGTGTACATACGCTCGCGCGTGCTTATGTTTGTCTGTGAGTGAGTGCGCGGACGCGTGTATGTGTGTGTGTGTCTGTGTGTGCATGTGAGTATGCACATGTGTGTGTGTGTGTGTGTATGAGCGCACGTGTGTTTGTGTGTGTGTGCGTGTGTCTGTGCGTATGCGCGCGCGTGTGTTTGTATGTGCGTGCGTGTGTGTGCGCGCGCGTGCATTCGTGTGTATGTTTGTGTGTGTGCGTGTGCGTGTGCGTGTGAGTATGGGCGCGCGCGTGTGCCTGTGCGTATGCGTGTGTGTGTGTGTTTATGTGTGTGTTTGTGTGTCTGTGTGTGTGTGTGTGCATACGCACGTGTACGTGTGTAGGTGTGTGTGTGTGTATGTGTGTGTGTGTGAGAGTATGTATCTGAGCGCGCGCGCACGTGTGTGTGTGTGTGTGTTTGAGTGCGCGCACGCGTCTGTGTATGTGTTTGAGTGCACGCGTGGGCATAAGTGTATGTGCGTGCGTGTGTATGCGCGCGCGTGTGTTCGTGTTTATGTTTGTGTGTGTGTGTGTGAGTGTGAGTATGCGCGCGTGCGTGTCTGTACGTATGTGCGCGCGCGTGTGTTTGTGTGTGCGTTTGTGTGTGTGTGTGTGTGCGCACGTGTGTGTGTATGTGTGTGTGAGTGTGTATATGTGTGCGCGCACATGTGTGTGTGTGTGTATGTGTGAGTGCGTGTGCGCATGCGTGAGGGCGTGTGTGTGTGTGTGTGTGCATGCGCTCGCGAGTGCTTGTGTTTGTCTGTGAGTGAGAGCACGGACGCGCGCGCGTGTGTGTGTGTGTGCGCATGTGAGTATGCACGTGCGTGTGTGTCTTTGTGTATGCGCGCACGTGTGTTTGTGTGTGTGTGTGTGTGTGTGCGTGTGTTTGTGGGTATGAGCGCGCGCGCGTGTGTTCGTGTGTGTGTGTGTTTTTGTGTGTGTGTGTGTGTGTGCATGTGCGTGTGTGTGTATGCATGTGCGCACGCGTGTGTTTGTATGTGTGTGCGTACGCGTGTGTGTATGTGTTTGTGTGCACCCGTGTGTATGTGCGTGCGTGTGTATGCGCGCGCGTGCGGTCGTGTATATGTTTGTGTGTGTGCGTGTGCGTGTGAGTATACGCGCGCGTGTGTTTGTGTATGCGTTTGTGTGTGTGTGTGCGTGCACGTGTGCGTGTGTATGTGTGTGTGTAGGTGTGTGTGTGTATGTGTGTGTGTGTGTTAGTGTATGTATATGTGCGCGCGCGCACGTATATGTGTGTGTGTGTGTAAGTGTGCGCACGCGTCTGCGTATGTGTTTGTGTGCCTGTGTGTATGTGTGTGCCTGTGTATGCGCGCGCATGTGTTTGTGTGTATGTTTATGTGTGTGTGTGAGTCTGAGTATGCGCGCGTGCGTGTCTGTGCGTATGCGCACGCCTGTGTGTGTGTGTGTCTGTGCGTATGCGCGCGCGCATGTGTTCGTGTGTGTGTTTGTGTGTGTTTGTGTGTGTGTGTGTGTGTGTGCATGTGCGTGTGTTTGTATGCGTGTGTGTGTGTATGCGCACACGCGTGTGTTTGTATGTGTGTGCGTACGCGTGTGTGTATGTGTTTGTGTGCACCCGTGTGAATGTGTGTATGTGCGTGCATGTGTATGCGCGCTCGTGCGTTCGTGTATATGTTTGTGTGTGTGTGCGTGTGAGTGTAAATATGCGCGCGCGTGTGTTCGTGTATGCGTTTGTGTGTGTGTGTGTGTGCGTGCACGTGTGCGTGTGTATGTGTGTGTGTAGGTGTGTGTGTGTGTATGTGTGTGTGTGTGTGTGTGTGAGTGTATGTATATGTGCGCGCGCGCACGTGTGTGTGTGTGTGTGTGTGTGTGTGTGTGTGTGTGTGTAAGTGTGCGCACGCGTCTGTGTATGTGTTTGTGTGCACGCGTGTGCATGTGTGTATGTGCGTGCCTGTGTATGCGCGCGCATGTGTTCGTGTGTATGTTTGTGTGTATGTGTGCATGTGAGTATGCGCGCGTGCGTGTCTGTGCGTATGCGCGCGCCTGTGTGTTCGTGTGTGCGTTGGGTGTGTGTGTATGCGCGCACGTGTGTGTGTGTGTATGTGTGTGTGTGTGTATGTGTGTGTGCGTGTGAGTGTACGTATATGTGCACGCACACGTGTGTGTTTGTGAGCGCGCACGTGTGTGTGTTTGTATGTGCACGCGCGTGTTTTTGTGCATGCGAGTGCGTGTGGGTGTGTGTGTGTGTGCGTGTATGCGTGTGCGTGTGTTTGTATGTGTGTGTGTGTGTGTGCGTGTGTACGTGTGCACGCGCGCGCGCGTGTGTGTGCGTGTGTATGTGCACACACGCGTGTGTGTGCGTGTGTATGTATGTGCATGTGTACGTGTGCACGCGTGTGTGTGTATGTGTGCGTGCGCACGTGTGTGTGTGTGTGTGTGTGTGTTTTTGTGAGTTTTTCTGTGCGTGCGCGCGCGCGTGTGTTTGTGTGTGTGCGTGTGCGTGTGCGCGCGCACATTAGTGTGTGCGCGAGTGAATGCGGGAGTGTATGTAGGCGTGTGCGTGTGCGCACGCGTGTAGGTATGCGCGCCCGTGTGTGTATGTGTGTGCGTGTGCGCGCGCACGTGTATGTGTGACTGCGTGTGCGCGTGCGTGAGGGTGTGTGTGTGTGTGTGTACATACGCTCGCGCGTGCTTGTGTTTGTCTGTGAGTGAGTGCGCGGACGCGTGTATGTGTGTGTGTGTCTCTGTGTGCATGTGAGTATGCACGTGTGTGTGTGTGTGTGTATGAGCGCACGTGTGTTTGTGTGCGTGTGCGTGTGTCTGTGCGTATGCGCGCGGGTGTGTTCGTGTGTGTGTGTGCGCGTGTGTGTGTGTGTGTATGCGCACACGCATGTGTTTGTATGTGTGTGCGTACGCGTGTGTGTATGTGTTTGTGTGCACCCGTGTGTACGTGTGTATGTGCGTGCGTGTGTATGCGCGCGCGTGCGTTCGTGTGTATGTTTGTGTGTGTGTGTGCGTCTGCGTATGAGTATGCGCGCGCGTGTGCCTGTGCGTATGCGCGTGTGTGTGTGTGTGTGTTTGTGTGTGTGTGTGTGTGTGTGTGTGTGTGCGCACGTGTACGTGTGTAGGTGTGTGTGTGTGTGTGTGTATGTGTGTGTGTGTGTGCGTGTGACAGTATGTATCTGTGCGCGCACGCACGTGTGTGTGTGTGTGTGAGTGCGCGCACGCGTCTGTGTATGTGTTTGAGTGCACGCGTGTGCATGTGTGTATGTGCGTGCGTGTGTATGCGCGCGCGTGTTTTCGTGTGTGTGTTTGTGTGTTTGTGTGTGCGCGCGTGTGCGTGTATGCGCGCACGCGTGTTTGTGTGTGTGTTTGTGTGTGTGTGTGTGTGTGTGCGCACGTGTGTGTGTATGCGTGTGTTTGTATGTGTGTGCGCACGCGTGTGTGTATGTGTTTGTGTGCACGCGTGTGTACATGTGTATGTGCGTGCGTGTGTATGCGCGTGTGTGCGTTCGTGTGTATGTTTGTGTGTGTGTGTGTGAGTGTGCGTGTGAGTATGTGCGCGCGTGTGTCTGTGCGTATGTGTGTGTGTGTGTTTGTGTGTGTGTTTGTGTGTGTGTGTATGCGCGCGCACGTGTACGTGTGTAGGTGTGTGTGTGTGTATGTGTGTGTGTGTGTGAGTGTACGTATCTGTGCGCGCGCGCACGTGTGTGTGTGTGTGTGTGTGTGAGAGAGTGCGCGCATGCGTCTGTGTATGTGTTTGAGTGCACATGTGTGCATGTGTGTATGTGCGTGCGTGTGTATGCGCGCGCGTGTGTTCGTGTGTATGTTTGTGTGTGTGTGTGAGTGTGAGTATGCGCGCGTGCGTGTCTGTGCGTATGCGCGCGCGTTTGTTCGTGTGTGCGTTTGTGTGTGCGTGTGTGTATGCGCGCACGTGTGTGTATGTGTGTGTGAGTGTGTATATGTGTGCGCGCACATGTGTGTGTGTGTGTGTATGTGTGAGTGCGTGTGCGCGTGCGTGAGGGTGTGTGTGTGTGTGTGTGTGTGTGAGCATGCGCTCGCGCCTGCTTGTGTTTCTCTGTGAGTGAGAGCGCGGACGCGTGTGTGTGTGTGTGCGCATGTGAGTATGCACGTGCGTGTGTGTCAGGGTGTATGCGCGCACGTGTGTTTGTGTGTGTGTGTGTGTCCGTGGGTATGCGCGCGCGTGTGTTTGTGTGTGTTTGTGTTTGTGTGTGCATGTGCGTGTGTGTGTATGCGTGTGTGTGTGTGTATGCGCACACGCGTGTGTTTGTATGTGTGTGCGTACGCGTG
>CAWUDS030001464.1:85000-90000 GCA_963859935.3 Lathyrus sativus | reverse complement strand
CTTTGTGTGTGTGTGCGCAAGTGCGCGCGCGTATGTGTATGTGTGTGTGTGTGTGAGTATGCACGCGCATACGTGGGTATATTCGCGCGCGTGTGATTGTGTGTGTGTTTGTGTGTGCGTGTGTGTGTGCGCGTGCGTATGTGTGTGTGTTTGTGCGTGTGTATGTGTGTGTGTGTGTGTGTGTGTGTGTTTTAGAGTGTGTGCACGCGCACACGCTTGTGTGTGTGTGTGTGTGTGTGTGAGCACGTGTGTGTGTGTTTGTGTATGTGTTTGTGTGTGTGTGCGCGTGCGTATGCGTGTGCGTGCATACGTGTGTGTGTTTGTGCGTGTGTATGTGCGTGTGTGTTTGAGAGTGTGCGCATGCGCACGTGTGTGTGTGCGTGCGCGTGTGAATGTGCACACGCGCGTGTGTGTGCGTGTGTACGTATGTGCATGTGTATCTGTGGGCGCGCGTGTGTGTTTGGGTGTGTGCGTACGCACGTGTGTGTGTGTGTGTGTTTTTATGTGTGCGCGCGCAAGTGTGTGTGTGTGTGTGCGTGTGCGCGCGCGCTCATGAATGTGTGCGCGTGTGCACGCGGGAGTGTATGTGTGTGTGGGCGCGTGCGCATGCGCGTATGTATGCGCGCCCGTGTGTGTATGTGTTTGCGTGTGCGCGCGAGCACGTGTATGTGCGAGGGCGTGTGCGCGTGCGTGAGGGTGTGTGTGTGTGTGTGTGTGTTTGTGTGTGCGCGTGTGTGTGTGCTTATGCGCGCACGCGTGTGTTTGTATATGTGTGCGTACGCGTGTGTGTATGTGTTTGTGTGCATGCGTGTGTACGTGTGTATGTGCGTGCGTGTGTATGCGCGGCGTGCGTACTTGTGTATGTTTGTGTGTGTGCGTGCGTGTGCGCGTCAGTATGCGCGCGCGTGTGTCTGTGCGTAGGCGCGTGTGTGTGTTTGTGTGTGCGTTTGTGTGTGTGTGTGTGTGTGCGCGCACGTGTGTGTGTATGTGTGTGTGTGTAGGTGTGTGTGTGTGTATGGCTGTGTGTGTGAGTGTAGGTACCTGGTCGCGCGCGCACGTTTGTGTGCGTGAGTGCGCGCACGCGTTTGTGTATGTGTTTGAGTGCACACATGTGCATGTGTGTATGTGCGTGCGTGTGTATGCGCGCGCGTGTGTTCGTGTGTATGTTTGTGTTTGTGTGCGTGTGAGTATGCGCGCGTGCGTGTTTGTGCGTATGCGCGCGCGCGTTTCTTCGTGTGTGCGTTTGTGTTTGTGTGTGCGCGCACACGTGTGTGTGTGTGTGTGTGTGAGTGTATATATATGTGTGCGCGCACGTGTGCGTGTGTGTATGTGAGAGTGCGTGTGCGCGTGTGTGAGGGCGTGTGTGTGTGTGTGTATGCATGCGCTCGCGCGTGCTTGTGTTTGTCTGTGAGTGAGTGCGCGGACGCGTGTGTGTTTGTGTGTGCGCGCATGTGAGTATGCACGTGTGTGTGTTTGTGTGTGTGTGTGTGCGTGTGTCTGCGCGTATGCGCGCGCGCGTGTTTTCGTGTGTGTGTGTGTGCGTGTGCGTGTGTGTATATACGCGTGGGTGTGTACGCGCGCACGCACGTGTTTGTATGTGTGTGCGTACGCGTGTGTGTATGTGTTTGTCTGCACGCGTGTGTATGTGTGTATGTGCGTGTGTGTGTATGTGCGCGCGTGCGTTCGTGTATATGTTTGTGTGTGTGTGTGTGTGTGCGTGTGAGTATGCGCGCGTGTGTCTATGCGTATGCGCGTGCGTGTGTTCGTGTATGCGTTTGTGTGTGTGTGTGTGTGTGTGTGCATGCACGTGTGCGTGTGTATGTGTGTGCGTAGGTGTGTGTGTGTGTGTGTGCATGCACGTGTGCGTGTGTATGTGTGTGCGTAGGTGTGTGTGTGTGTGTATGTGTGTGTGTGTGAGTGTATGTATATGTGCGTGCGCGCACGTGTGTGTGTGTGTGCGCGCACGTGTGTGTGTGTGCGCGCACGTGTGTGTGTGTGTGTGTGTGAGAGTGCGCGCACGCGTCTGTTTATGTGTTTGTGTGCATGCGTGTGCATGTGTGTATGTGTGCGCCTGTGTATGCGCGCGCGTGTGTTCTTGTGTATGTTTGTGTGTGTGTGCGTGTGAGTATGCACGCGTGCGTGTCTGTGCCTATGCGCACGCGTGTGTGTTTCTTGTGCGTTTGTGTGTGTGTGCGTGCACGTGTGTGTGTGTGTGTATGTGTGTGTATGTGTGTGTGCGTGTGAGTGTATGTATATGTGGGTGCGCACGTGTGTGCGTGTGTGAGCGCGCGCGCGTGTGTGTATGTGTGTGTGTGTGAGTGAGAGAGACAGTGTGTGTGCGCACGCGTGTGTATGTGTGTGCGTGTGCGTGTGTGTGCACGCGCGTGTTTGTGTGCATGCGAGTGCGTGTGTGTGTGTGTGTCTGCGTATGTGTGTGTGCGTGCGTGTGTGTGTGTGTTTGTGTGTATGTGAGCGAGGTCTTTGTGTGTGTGCGCGCACGCGCGCACGCGCGTGTTTGTGTGTTTGTGAGTATGCACGCGCGTATGTGGGTATATTCGCGCGCGTGGGATTGTGTGTGTTTGTGTGTGTGTGTGTGTGCGCGTGCGTATGCGTGTGCGTATGTGTGTGTGTTTGTGCGTGTGTATGTGTGTGTGTGTGTGTTTGAGAGTGTGTGCATGCGCGCGTGTGTGTGTGTGTCTGTGTGCGCGTGAGTATGTGCACACGCGCGTGTGTGTGCGCGTGTGTATGTGCACACGCGCGTGTGTGTGCGTGTGTGTGTATGTGCATGTGTATCTGTGCACGCGTGTGTGTGTGTGGGTGTGTGCGTGCGCATGTGTGTGTGTGTGTGTTTTTGTGTGTGTTTTATGTGTGCGCGCGCGAGTGCGCGTGTGTGTGCGCGTGTGCGCGGGCGCTCGAGAATGTGTGCGCGTGTGCACGCGGGAGTGTATGTGCGCGTGGGCGCGTGCGCACGCGCGTATGTATGCGCGCCCGTGTGTGTATGTGTGTGCATGTGCGCGCGCGCACGTGTATGTGCGAGTGTGTGTGCACATGCTTGAGGGTGTGTGTGTGTGTGCGTGTGTGTGCATACGCTCGCACGTGCTTGTGTTTGTCTGTGAGTGAGTGCGCAGACGCGTGTATGTGTGTGTGTGTGTGTGCGTATGCGCGCACGAGTATGTTTGTATGTGTGTGCGTACGCGTGTGTGTATGTGTTTGTGTGCACGCGTGTGTACGTGTGTACGTGCGTGCGTGTGTACGCGCGCACGTGCATTCTTGTGTATGTTTGTGTGTGTGCGTGCGTGCGTGTGCGTGTAAGTATGCGCGCGCGTGTGTCTGTGCGTAGGCGCGTGTGTGTGTGTTTGTGTGTGTGTGTGTGTGTGCGCGCACGTGTGTGTGTGTGTGTGTGTGTGTGTGTGTGTGTGTGTGTAGGTGTGTGTGTGTGTATGTGTGTGTGTGAGTAAATGTATCTGTGCGCGCACGCACGTGTATGTGTGTGAGTGCGCGCACGCGTCTGTGTATGTGTTTGAGTGCACGCGTGTGCATGTGTGTATGTGCGTGCGTATGTATGCGCGCGCGTGTGTTCGTGTGTATTTTTGTGTGTGTGTGCGTGTGAGTATGCACGCGTGCGTGTCTGTGCGTATGCGCACGCGTGTGTGTTCGTTTTGCGTTTGTGTGTGTGTGTGCGTGCACGTGTGTGTCTGTGTATGTGTGTGTATGTGTGTGTGCGTGTGAGTGTATGTATATGTGGTTGCGCACGTTTGTGCGTGTGTGAGCGCGCGCGCGTGTGTGTATGTGTGTGTGTGTGAGTGAGAGAGACAGTGTGTGTGTGCGCACGCGTGTGTATGTGTGTGCGTGTGCGTGTGTGTGCATGCGCGTGTTTGTGTGCATGCGAGTGCGTGTGTGTGTGTGTCTGCGTATGTGTGTGTGTGCGTGCGTGTGTGTGTGTGTTTGTGGTTATGTGAGCGAGGTCTTTGTGTGTGTGCGCGCACGCGCGCACGCGCGTGTTTGTGTGTGTGTGAGTATGCACGCGCGTAAGTGGGTATATTCGCGCGCGTGGGATTGTGTGTGTGTTTGTGTGTGTGTGTGCGCGTGCGTATGCGTGTGCGTATGTGTGTGTGTTTGTGCGTGTGTATGTGTGTGTGTGTGTGTGTTTGAGAGTGTGTGCATGCGCGCGTGTGTGTGTGTCTGTGTGCGCGTGTGTATGTGCACACGCGCGTGTGTGTGCGCGTGTGTATGTGCACACGCGCGTGTGTGTGCGTGTGTATGTATCTGCATGTGTATCTGTGCACGCGCGTGTGTGTGTGGGTGTGTGCGTGCGCATGTGTGTGTGTGTGTGTGTTTTTGTGTGTGTTTTCTGTGTGCGCGCGCGAGTGTGTGTGTGTGTGCGCGGGCGCTCGAGAATGTGTGCGCGTGTGCACGCGGGAGTGTATGTGCGCGTGGGCGCATGCGCACGCGCGTATGTATGCGCGCCCGTGTGTGTATGTGTGTGCATGTGCGCGCGCGCACGTGTATGTGCGAGTGCGTGTGCGCATGCTTGAGGGTGTGTGTGTGTGTGCGTGTGTGTGCATACGCTCGCACGTGCTTGTGTTTGTCTGTGAGTGAGTGCGCAGACGCGTGTATGTGTGTGTGTGTGTGTGTGCGTATGCGCGCACGAGTGTGTTTGTATGTGTGTGCGTACGCGTGTGTGTATGTGTTTGTGTGCACGCGTGTGTACGTGTGTATGTGTGTGCGTGTGTATGCGCGCACGTGCGTTCTTGTGTATGTTTGTGTGTGTGCGTGCGTGCGTGTGCGTGTAAGTATGCGCGCGCGTGTGTCTGTGCGTAGGCGCGTGTGTGTGCGTTTGTATGTGTGTGTGTGCGCGCACGTGTGCGTATGTATGTGTGTGTGTGTGTATGTGTGTGTGTGAGTAAATGTATCTGTGCGCGCACGCACGTGTATGTGTGTGAGTGCGCGCACGCGTCTGTGTATGTGTTTGAGTGCACGCGTGTGCATGTGTGTATGTG
>CAWUDS030001464.1:62500-67500 GCA_963859935.3 Lathyrus sativus | reverse complement strand
TTTTGTGCATGCGAGTGCGTGTGGGTGCGTGTGTGCATGCGTGTATGCGTGTGCGTGTGTTTGTATGCATGTGTGTGTGTGTGTGCGTGTGTATGTGTGCACGCGCGTGTGTGTGCGTCTGTGTGTATGTGCATGTGTATGTGTGCACGTGTGTGTGTGTGTGTGTGTATGTGCGCACGTGTTTGTGTGTGTGTGTGTTTGTGTATGCGCGCGGGTGTGTTTGTGTGTGCGTGAGAGCACGTGCAAGTGTGTTTGTCTGTGAGTGAGTGCGCGGACACGTGTATGTGTGTGTGCGTGTGCGCGTGCGTGAGAGCGTGCGTGTGTGTGTGTGTGTGCAAACGCTCGCGCGTGCTTGTGTTTGTCTGTGAGTGAGTGCGTGAACACGTGTATGTGTGTGTGTGGGGGGGGGGCATGTGAGTATGCACGTGTGTGTGTGTGTATGCGCGCACGTGTGTTTGTGTATGTGTGTGTGCGCGTGTGTGTCTATGCGTATGCGCGTGCACGTGTTTTCGTGTGTGTGTGTTTGTGTGTGTGTGTGTGCGTGTGCGTGTGTGTGTGTGTGTGCCCGCACGCGTGTGTTTGTATGTGTGTGCGTACGCGTGTATGTATGTGTTTGTGTGCACGCTTGTGTATGTGTGTATGTGCGTGCGTGTGTATGCGCGCGCGTGCGTTTGTGTGTATGTTTGTGTGTGTGTGTGTGTGTGTGTGTGTGTGTGTGTGCGTGTGGGTGTGAGTATGCGCGCGCGTGAGTCTCTGCGTATGCGCGCGCGTGTGTTCGTTTGTGCATTTATGTGTGTGTGTGTGTGTGCGCGCACGTGTGTGTGTATGTGTGTGAGTGAATGTATATGTGCGCGCGAACATGTGTGTGTGTGTGTGTGCGCGCACGTGTGTGTGTGTGTGTGTGTGTGAGTGCGCACAAGCGTCTGTGTATGTGTTTGTGTGCACGCATGTGCATGTGTGTATGTTTGTGTGTGTGTGTGTGCGTGTGAGTATGCGCGCGTGCGTGTCTGTGCGTATGCGCGCGCGTGTTTGATCGTGTGTGCGTTTGTGTGTGTGTGCGCGCATGTGTGTGTGTGTATGTGTGTGAGTGTATGTATATGTGCGCGCCCACGTGTGTGTGTGTGCGTATATGTGCGCGCCCACGTGAGTGTATGTATATGTGCGCGCCCACGTGTGTGTGTGTGTGTGTGTATGTGTGTGAGTGTATGTATAAGTGTGCGCGCGCATGTGTGTGTGTGAGTGTGTGAGTGAGAGAGAGAGTGTGTGCGCACGCGTGTGTGTGTGTGCGTGTGTGTGTGTGTGCACGTGCGTGTTTGTGTGCATGCGAGTGCGTGTGTGTGCGTGTGTGTGTGTGAGTGTGTGTGTCTGCGTATGTGTGTGTATGTGTGCGTGTGTGTGTTTGTGTGTATGTGAGCGAGGTCTGTGTGTGTGCGCGCACGCGTGTGTGTGTGTGTGTATGCACGCGCGTAAGTGGGTATATTCGCGCGCGTGTGATTGTGTGTGTGTTTGTGTGTGTGTGTGTGTGTGTGTGTGCGTATGCGTGTGCGTGCGTATGTGTGTGTTTGTGCGTGTGTATGTGTGTGTGTGTTTGAGGGTGTGTGCACGCGCGCGCGTGTGCGTTTGTGTGTGAGCACATGTGTGTGTTTGTGTATGTGTTTGTGTGTGTGTGAGAGAGAGTGTGTGCACCCGTGTGCGTGTGTGTGTGTGTGCGTTTGTGTGCGTATGTGCACGCGCGTGTTTTTGTGCACGCCCGTGTTATTGTGCACGCGAGTGCGTGTGGGTGTGTGCGTGCGTGCGTGTATGCGTGTGCGTGTGTTTGTATGCATGTGTGTGTGTTTGCGTGTGTACGTGTGCACGCGCGTGTGTTTTCGTGTGTGTGTGTATGTGCATGTGTATGTGTGCACGCGCGTATGTGTGGGTGTGTGCGTGCGCACGTGTTTATGTGTGTGTGTGATTTTGTGTGTGTGTGTGTTTGTGTGTGTGCACGCGGGTGTGTGTATGTGCGTGAGAGCGCGGGCGAGTGTATGTGTGCGCGTGTAAGCGTGTGTGAGAGCGTGCGTGCGTGTGTGTGTGTGTATGCGCGCACGTGTGTTTGTGCGTGTGTGTGTGAGTATGCACGCGCGTACTTGGGTATATTCGCGCGCGTGTGGTTTTGTGTGTGTTTGTGCGTATGTGTGCGCGTGCGTATGCGTGTGCGTGCGTATGTGTGTGTGTTTGTGCGTGTGTATGTGTTTGAGAGTGTGTGCACGCGTGTGTGTGTGTGTGTGCGTGTGCGTGTGTGTGAGCACGTGTGTGCGTGTGTGTGTGTGTATGTGCACGCGCGTGCTTTTGTGCACGCGAGTGCGTGTGGGTGCGTGTGTGCATGCGTGTATGCGTGTGCGTGTGTTTGTATGCATGTGTGTGTGTGTGCGTGTGTATGTGTGCACGCGCGTGTGTGTGCGTCTGTGTGTATGTACATGTGTATGTGTGCCTGTGTGTGTGTGTGTGTATGTGCGCACGTGTTTGTGTGTGTGTGTGTGTATTTTTGTGTGTGTGTGTTTGTGTGTGCGCGCGGGTGTGTGTGTGTGTGTGCGTGAGAGCGCGCGCGAGTGTGTTTGTCTGTGAGTGAGTGCGCGTACACGTGTATGTGTGTGTGCGTGTGCGCGTGCGTGAGAGCGTGCGTGTGTGTGTGCAAACGCTCGCGCGTGCTTGTGTTTGTCTGTGAGTGAGTGCGCGAACACGTGTATGTGTGTGTGTGTGTGTGGGCATGTGAGTATGCACGTGTGTGTGTGTGTATGCGCGCACGTGTGTTTGTGTATGCGTGTGTACGTGCGTGTGTCTGTGCGTATGCGCGTGCACGTGTTTTCGTGTGTGTGTGTTTGTGTGTGTGTGTGTGCGTCTGCGTGTGTGTGTGTGTGTGCCTGCACGCGTGTGTTTGTATGTGTGTACGTACGCGCGTGTGTATGTGTTTGTGTGCACGCTTGTGTATGTGTGTATGTGCGTGCGTGTGTATGCGCGCGCGTGCGTTTGTGTGTATGTTTGTGTGTGTGTGTGTGTGTGTGTGTATGTGTGTGTGTGCGTGTGGGTGTGAGTATGCGCGCGCGTGAGTCTCTGCGTATGCCCGCGTGTGTCTTCGTTTGTGCATTTATGTGTGTGTGTGTGTGCGCGCACGTGTGTGTGTGTGTATGTGTGTGAGTGACTGTATATATGCGCGCGAACGTGTGTGTGTGTGTGTGTGTGTGTGCGCACGTGTGTGTGTGTGTGTGAGTGCGCACAAGCGTCTGTGTATGTGTTTGTGTGCACGCGAGTGCATGTGTGTATGTTTGTGTGTGTGTGTGTGTGTGTGCGTGTGAGTATGCGCGCGTGCGTGTCTGTGCGTATGCGCGCGCGTGTTTGATCGTGTGTGTGTTTGTGTGTGTGTGCACGCATGTGTGTGTGTATGTGTGTGTGTGTGTGTGTGTGAATGTATGTATATGTGCGCGCCCACGTGTGTGTCTGTGAGCGCGCACGTGTGTGTGTGTGTGTATGTGTGTGAGTGTATGTATAAGTGTGCGCGCGCACGTGTGTGTGTGAGTGTGTGAGTGAGAGAGAGAGAGAGAGTGTGTGCGCACGCGTGCGTATGTGTGTGCGTGTGTGTGTGTGTGTGCACGCGCGTGTTTGTGTGTATGCGAGTGCGTGTGTGTGTGTGTGCGTGTGTGTCTGCGTATGTGTGTGTATGTGTGCGTGTGTGTGTTTGTGTGTATGTGAGCGAGGTCTGTGTGTGTGCGCGCACGCGCGCGCGCGCGCGTGTGTGTGTGTGTATGCACGCGTGTAAGTGGGTATATTCGCGCGCGTGTGATTATGTGTGTGTTGTGTGTGTGTGTGTGTGTGTGTGTGTGTGTGTGTGTGTGTGTGTGTGTGTGTGCGTATGCGTGTACGTGCGTATGTGTGTGTTTGTGCGTGTGTATGTGTGTGTGTGTTTGAGAGTGTGTGCACGCGCGCGCGCGCGTGTGTGTGTGTGTGTGTGTGAGCACATGTGTGTGTTTGTGTATGTGTTTGTGTGTGTGTGAGAGAGAGTGTGTGCACCCGTGTGCGTGTGTGTGTGTGTGCGTTTGTGTGTGTATGTGCACGCGCGTGTTTTTGTGCACGCCCGTGTTATTGTGCACGCGAGTGCGTGTGGGTTTGTGCGTGCGTGCGTGTATGCGTGTGCGTGTGTTTGTATGCATGTGTGTGTGTGCGTGTGTATGTGTGCACGCGCGTGTGTTTTCGTGTGTGTGTATGTGCATGTGTATGTGTGCACGCGCGTATGTGTGGGTGTGTGCGTGCGCACGTGTTTGTGTGTGTGTGTGTGTGTTTTTTTTTGTGTGTGTGTGTGTGTTTGTGTGTGTGCACGCGGGTGTGTGTATGTACGTGAGAGCGCGGGCGAGTGTATGTGTTCGCGTGTAAGCGTGTGCACGCGCGTATGTATGCACGCCCGTGTGTGTATGTGTGTTTGTGCGTGCGCAGACGTGTATGTGTGAGGGCGTGTGCGCGTGCGTGAGAGCGTGCGTGCGTGTGTGTGTGTGTGTGTGTGCATACGCTCGTGCGTGCTTGTGTTTGTCTGTGAGTGAGGGCGCGGACACGTGTATGTGTGTGTGTGTGTGCGCATGTG
This sequence comes from Lathyrus sativus, assembly GCA_963859935.3. Classification (NCBI taxonomy): domain Eukaryota; kingdom Viridiplantae; phylum Streptophyta; class Magnoliopsida; order Fabales; family Fabaceae; genus Lathyrus; species Lathyrus sativus. Next base: position 62,891 of record CAWUDS030001464.1, on the reverse strand, counting down.
AGTATGCACGTGCGTGTGTGTGTGTATGCGCGCACGTGTGTTTGTGTGTGTGTGCGTGCGCGTGTGTCTGTGCGTATGTGCACGCATGTTTATGTGTGTGTGTGTGTGTGCGCGCGTGTGCGTGTGTGTGTGCCCGCACGCGTGTGTTTGTATGTGTGTGCGTATGCATGTGTGTATGTGTTTGTGTGCACGCGTGTGTATGTGTGTATGTGCGTGCGTATGTATGCGCGCGCGTGCGTTCGTGTGTATGTTTGTGTGTGTGTGCGCGTTTGCGAGTGAGTATGCGCGCGCGTGAGTCTGTGCGTAAGCGCGCGCATGTGTTCGATTATGCGTTTGTGTGTGTGTGTGCGTGCACGTGTGTGTGTGTGTGTATGTGTGTGAGTGTATGTAT
>CAWUDS030001464.1:0-52500 GCA_963859935.3 Lathyrus sativus | reverse complement strand
GTGCGTGTGGGTGTGTGTGTGTGCGTGTGTGTGTATGTGCACGCGCATGTTTTGTGCACGTGAGTGCGTGTGGGTGTGGGTGTGCGTGCGTGTATGCGTGTGCGTGTGTTTGTATGCATCTGGGTGTGTGTGTGTGTGCGTGTGTCTGTGTGCACGCGCGTGTGTGCGCGTGTGTGTGTATGTGAATGTGTACGTGCGCACGTGTTAGTGTGTGTGTGTTTGTGTGTGTGTGTGTGATTGTGCGTGTGCGCGCGGCTGTGTGCGCGTGTGCGCGTGCGCACGCGCGTATGTATGCGCGCCCATGTGTGTATGTGTATTTGTGCGCGCGCACGTGTATGTGTGAGTGCGTGTGCGCGTGCGTGAGAGCGTGTGTGTGTGTGTGTGTGTGCATACGCTCGCGCGTGCTTGTATTTGTCTGTGAGTGAGTGCACAGACACGTGTATGTGTGTGTGTGTGTGCATGTGAGTATGCACGTGCGTGTGTGTGTATGCGCGCACGTGTGTTTGTGTATGTGTGTGCGCGTGTGTTTGTGCGTATGTGCGCGCGCGTGTGTTCGTGTGTGTGTTTGTGTGTGTGCGCGCACGTGTGTGTGTGTGTGTGTGTGTGTGTATGTGTGAGTGCGTGTGCGCGTGCGTGAGGGTGTGTGTGTGTGTGTGTGTGTGTGCATACGCTCGCGCGTGCTTGTGTTTGTAAGTGAGTGAGTGCGCGGACGCATGTGTGTGTGTGTGCATGTGAGTATGCACGTGCGTGTGTGTGTGTGTGCGCGCACGTGTGTTTGTGTGTGTGTGTGTGTATGTGTCTGTGCGTATGCGCGCGCGCGTGTTCGTGTGTGTGTGTTTGTGTGTGTGTGTGTGTGTGCGTGTGCGTGTGTGTGTATGCGTGTGTGTGTGTATGCGCGCACGTGTGTGTTTGTATGTGTGTGCGTACGCGTGTGTGTATGTGTTTGTGTGCATGCGTGTGTATGTGTGTATGCGCGTGCGTGTGTATGCGCGCGCGTGCGTTTGTGTATATGTTTGTGTGTGTGTGCGTGTGCGTGTGAGTATGCGCGCGCGTGTATCTGTGCATATGCGCGCGCGAGTGTGTTTGTGTGTATGTTTGTGTGTGTGTGTGCGTGTGAGTATGCGCGCGCGCGTGTGTTTGTGTGTGCGTTTGTGTGCGTGTGTGCGCGCACGTGTGTGTATGTGTGTGTGTGAGTGTATGTATATATGCGCGCGCACGCGCGTGTTTGTGTGTGTGAGCGCGCGTGTGTGTGTGTGTATGTGTGTGTGTGTGTGTGTGAGTGAGAGAGAGAGTGTGTGTGTGCGCACGCGTGTGTATGTGTGTGTGTGTGTGTGTGTGTGTGTGCACGCGCGTGTTTGTATGCATGCAAGTGCGTGTGTGTGTGTGTGTGCGTGTAAGTGTGTGTCTGCGTTTCTATGTATGTGAGCGAGGTCTTTGTGCGTGCGTGTGTTTCTATGTATGTGAGCGAGGTCTTTGTGCGTGTGAGTGTGTGTGTGTGTGTGTGTGTGTGTGTGTGTGTGTGTGTGTGTGTATGCACGCGCGTACGTGGGTATATTCGCGCGTGTGTGATTGTGTGTGTGTGTGTGTGCACGCGTATGTGTGTGTGTGTGTGTGTGTGAGTATGCACGCGCGTACGTGGTTATATTCGCGCGTGTGTGATTGTGTGTCTGTTTGTGTGTGTGTGTGTCTGCGCGTGCGTATGCGTGTGCGTGCGTATGTGTGTGTGTGTTTGTGCGTGTGTATGTGTGTGTGTGTAAGCGTGTGTGTGTGCACGCGTGTGTGTGTGTGTGCGTGTGTGTGTGTGTGTGTTTGTGTATGTGTTTGTGTGTGTGTGTGTGAGAGAGAGTGTATGCACCCGTGTGCGTGTGTGTGCGTGAGTGCATGTGTGTGTATGTGCACGCGCGTGTTTTTGTGCATGTGAGTGCGTGTGAGTGTGTGTGTGCGTGCGTGTTTGCGTGTGTGTGTGCATGTGTGCACGCGTGTGTGTGTGCTTGTGTGTGTATGTGCATGTGTATGTGTGCACGCGTGTGTCTGTGGTTGTGTGCGTGGGCACGTGTTTGTGTGTGTGTGTGTGTGTGTGTTTTTGTGTGTGTGTGTGTGTGCGTGAGAGCGCGCGCGAGTGTGTGTGTGCGCATAGGCGCGTGCGCACGCGCGTATATATGCGCGCCCGTGTGTGTACGTGTGTTTGTGCGCGCGTGTAACACCCCCTTTCTATACCCCCAAATAATACAATTAATCATTTAGGCACAAATTCAAAATTTCATCAGAGTGAGTTTATAAAAGGGTATAAAAGGGACATGCCACATTATCCGAAAATCACACATATAAAACACCTGCTCATATATAATGATATGCAACATCGGGGCAACACCCACAAAAAAAATATTTAGAACAAAGGCGGAAACATCTAAATATTTAATAACTTCCAAATATGTAATCACATACATGTACATCATTCAAGTTGATTTACAACATCATCGATATTTAACCAGCATGTTTACATAAACATTCGTCAGCAGATACAAACATAGATGTATCACAAAAGAATCAAAATAATCCCTAGCTACCCGGTGCTACATATCAGAGCCGACCGACCAAAAAGGGATGAAGTCACACTTCACAAAAATACCTCCAGCCAACTAATCTGCAATGCCTCATAGGGCATTATAAAACAGCAGAAGGGTGAGAAACAATATCATAATACATAATGCACATAAACATATATATATATATATATATATATATATATATATATATATATATATATATATATATATATATATATATATATATATATATATATATATATATATATATATATATATATATATATATATATATATATATATATATATATATATATATATATATATATATATATATAACATCCAATAACATCGTTCGCGTTCTCACCACAACTCATCTCACTACACCGTACATCGCAATGTATTCAAAATATCTATTCACAAATAGAACACTGAGCATACACAATATACATCATCAATATTTATATTAATTCATAAACATACACACATATACAGATATACTCACACATACATGTATCTTCAAACATTCCATTCATGCCAATTATCAACAACTTACATAAACATCTACAATCATGTTTATTCACCATACATCATGTAAAGATAATAAATGCAATTCATAGAGGCCAACTCACTACTCTATGCAAACGTAATACGATACCGACTTAATCGTCCATCAGATTCTCCTAAGAATTAATTCACAAATCATAGAGGCCGACTCGCTACTCTATACAAACGTAATACGATACCGACTTAATCGTCCATCAGATTCTCCTAAGAATTAATTCACTCACGCCCCTCACGGTTACACTATAACTCATCAGATTCACCTAGGAATCGCATTGCTCATCAGATTCTCCGAGGAATCACATCGTTCATCAGATTCTCCGAGGAATCACATCGTTCATCAGATTCTCCGAGGAATCACATCGTTCATCAGATTCTCCGAGGAATCACATTGTTCATCAGATTCTCCGAGGAATCACATCACTCATCAGATTCTCCGAGGAATCACTTCACTCATCGGACTCTCCTAGGAATCCTATCACTCATCGGACTCTCCTAGGAATCCTATCACTCATCGGACTCCCCTAGGAATCAACAGCACAAGAATGTACTTCATGAGGTTTCGCATGCAAAAAGACTCCACACACCTCTTGAAATGCATACATGTTTACAAACATACTCATGCATTCTTCACATTCATCGCATATATTCATTATGCATTCACAATATATATACATATCACAATACATATACATATCACAATACATATATACATATTCATCATTCATTCACAACATGCATTTCTATTCAGTTCAAGTAAATGCACCAAATTGCCAAACAGCCACATTCCACACTCCACGAATCACAAACTAGGATTCAAGCCATACGGCTACCCACAACACACATAACAACATATAATTAATCATCTCAAACAAGGAATGATCGCAACCAAACCACACAACCAATCCACGAATGGAAAACACAAGAAAGAAAAATATGCTGCTGTGTTCGCTAACCTTCGCCTGGCGAAGCCTCTGGCGAACCTTCGCTACTTCGTTCGCCTGGCGAACTTTCCAGCGAAGACCACTGGGATTTATTCTGGAATTACTCGCTAGCACTTGCTAGCATACTCGCCTGGCAAACCTTCGCCACTCTCATTCGCCTGGCGAACTTGCCAGCGAAGACAGGGTGGATGCTACTGACTTGGTTCGCTGCTGCTCGCTGGGCTTCGCCTGGCGAACCTGCGAACTCAGAACTCCCATGGCTGACCAAAAGCCCAAACCTCACAAACCGACCGATTTAATCCAAATCAGTTCCAGTAGTACAACCCACTCATCATCCGACTATACTACACCGTCTATTCCAAATTCTAACCGATAAAACTCAGTTTCTACCGATTAAATCAACTTTCGACCTAGAAATGGAAACATAGAAAATAATCCAACAAATCCAATCTAGCACATACATGATCATACACATTATGAAGATGATAAAACTTCTCACCCTTACCTGATTAATCGCAAGCTAGGGTTTGATCTTGATGTTTTCCAAAGTTTCCTCTTCTTTCTCTCCTCTTTCTCTTCTCCTTCTTTCTTTCTATTTTCTTTCCTTCCTTTCTTACTATCTTTCTTTCTCTTTTATTTCCTCTTTTATATCTTCCTATTATTTTTCCCAAAAAATCTATTAACTTAATAACTCATAAAATATCCAACTTATCACTTAAATAGGAAATGTCCAAAATACCCCCCAACTATTTTCTCCGACAACTCCCAAAATCGGGTAAAATAGAATAATATGTAAACATAACATATTTCCACAAAAATTACACATCAAAATAATATTCGCCCAATTAAAATAAAAAAGGACTCAACGAAAAAGGAATAGTCGAAATCGGGGCGTTACAACTCTCCCCCACTTAGGAATTTTCGTCCTCGAAAATATCACCTGGTTCAAACCATACCGGACACGACTTTCGCGCCCTCTCTCCATTTTCCAAGTTACACATGATCTCTTACACGCATACTTCCATACCACAATCATAGTCATACCGCATGACTCAAATAAGATCGTCAATCCACGTCAATCTCCATTGGAGGTTACAGGCACACCGCATACCCTCCACCAGGAACAACATCACGGTTGTTCTACCCCGACGATCTCTTCACTAGGAATGACACATAGTCATTCTACCCTAGCGAACACAACCCTAACACCTATACCTCATCAGAAATGACATACTAGTCATTCTACCCCAATGAGCTTGAATCTCGGATACAAACTTTCATCCAACATCATCATCTTAATGTCTTCATTCTCATTCACCATCAAATCAACAGAATTCAATCCAACTTCTCTCTTCGGCGGTACATCCTCAACACCTTCCAGAAATACTTTTGGAAAGTCACGCACCACTGGAAACACGTCCAGTTCAACCTTACCCTCTACTGACACTGATGCAGCCAAATTAAACACTCGAGTCCCGTCCACTAGAAGTTTCTCCAACTCTTCCATGGGCAAGAAACTCTCATCCTCTCCAACGGGGGATAACAATCTACTCTAGTTCCATAACGAAGTCCTTACCATACATAGTCAAGAGACAACTTAATCATACCGAAGACATAGTTACCGACTCCGAAGCGGGCGTCTCAATAACCATATTACCATCACAAGTAAATATACAAAAATCTCAAACACTTAACGTACTCAAAGAGTATTGTCAATAAAGCACGTACCTCAAATCAACGATTCGCTTTGGTAGTGTCTAACTTCGCCAATGCAAATACTTTCCCATTTACTAAAGCTTGCTTCGGTTTAGGACACTTAGCACTGATGTGACCTACTTCTCCATAATTGTAGCATTTCACTACATCCATTCTATAATCCTTAGCATCATGCCCAAGAACTCCACAGTTAGAGCACTTGATCTTGGGTTTTCCACACATGAAAGACATATGACCCATCTCGCCACACTTGTAGCATTTAATGGATCCAGAACTCTCTCCTCCAGATCTCTTAACAAAGTTTTCCCTATGCTTTCCCTTATCAGCTGGCGTCACATAAGGTTCACTCCTTACTTGTCGCTTTTCTTTCTCCTCCTTCAAACTCTTGTAGTGAGTAGAATGAGCTTTACGGTCTTCTTCAAAAATTCGACAACATTCGGTCAAGTCCGAAAATCTTCTAATCCTCTGGTAGCCCACCGCTTGCTTGATCTCAGGACGCAAGCCGTTCTCGTACTTAACACACTTAGAAAATTTCGCCGTCACCCCGTCATAGTGAGGATGAAATTTTACTAACTCCATAAACTTAGACGTGTAATCCACCACAGACATATTGCCTTGTTTCAACTCAAGGAATTCCATTTCTTTCCTTCCCTTCACACTCTCAGGATAATACTTCCTAAAAAATTCAGCACGAAATAAATCCCAAGTTATATCCTCGTCATCTACTTCAAGCACTTGTCTCATACCAATCCACCAGTCATCGGCTTCTTCCCGTAACATGTGAGATCCAAGTCTCACCCTATTGCCTTCAGCACAGTTCATAACTCTAAAGATCCTCTCGATCTCCTTCAACCAAATCTGGGCACCATCCGGGTCAAACCTTCCTTTGAACACTGACGGCTGGCTCTTTCTAAACTCATCATTAGCGTTCACATTCGGCGCACCCTGCACCGCTCTAGCCATCGCCTCCAATGTCGCAGCCATAGCATTGTCATTGCGACCTGCCATATTCTGATTACTCGCAAAATAACAACAAGGTTAAACAACCGTTAACCAATCAAAACAGCGAGACAGACACAACTGACTCAACACTGGCTCTGATACCACTTAATGTAACACCCCCTTTCTATACCCCCAAATAATACAATTAATCATTTAGGCACAAATTCAAAATTTCATCAGAGTGAGTTTATAAAAGGGTATAAAAGGGACATGCCACATTATCCGAAAATCACACATATAAAACACCTACTCATATATAATGATATGCAACATCGGGGCAACACCCACAAAAAAAATATTTAGAACAAAGGCGGAAACATCTAAATATTTAATAACTTCCAAATATGTAATCACATACATGTACATCATTCAAGTTGATTTACAACATCATCGATATTTAACCAGCATGTTTACATAAACATTCGTCAGCAGATACAAACATAGATGTATCACAAAAGAATCAAAATAATCCCTAGCTACCAGATGCTACATATCAGAGCCGACCAACCAAAAAGGGATGAAGTCACACTTCACAAAAATACCTCCAGCCAACTAATCTGCAATGCCTCATAGGGCATTATAAAACAGCAGAAGGGTGAGAAACAATATCATAATACATAATGCACATAAACATATATATATATATATATATATATATATATATATATATATATATATATATATATATATATATATATATATATATATATATATATATATATATATATATATATATATATATATATATATATATATATATATATATATATATATATATATATATATATATATATATATATATATATATATATATATATATATATATATATATATATATATATATATATATATATATATATATATATAACATCCAATAACATCGTTCACGTTCTCACCATAACTCATCTCACTACACCGTACATCACAATGTATTCAAAATATCTATTCACAAATAGAACACTGAGCATACACAATATACATCATCAATGTTTATGTGCGCGCGAGAGAGTGTGTGCACGCGCGCGCGTGTGTGTGTGTATGTACATGCGCGTGTTTTTGTGCATGCGAGTGCCTGTGGGCGTGTGTGTGCGTGCGTGTATGCGTGTGCGTGTGTTTGTATGCATGTGTGTGTGTGTGTGCGTGTGTATGTGTGCACGTGAGGCACGTGTATGTGTGAGTGCGTGTGCGCGTGCGTGAGGGCGTGCGTGTGTGTGTGTCTGCATACGCTCGCGCGTGCTTGTGTTTGTCTATGAGTGAGTGTGCGGACGCATGTATGTGTGTGTGTGTGTGCGCGCATGTGAGTATGCACGTGCGTGTGTGTGTATGCGTGCACGTGTGTTTGTGTGTGTGCGTGTGCGTGTGTCTGCGAGTATGCGCCCGCGCATGTGTTTGTGTGCGTGTGTGTGTGTGTATGCGCGCACGCGTGTGTTTGTATGTGTGTTCGTACACGTGTGTGTATGTGTTTGTGTGCACGCGTGTGTATGTGTGTATGTGCGTGCTTGTGTATGCGCGCGCGTGCGTTCTTGTGTATGTTTGTGTGTGTGTGTGTGCGTGTGCGTGTAAGTATGCGTGCGCGTGTATCTTTGCGTATGCGCGCGCGTGTGTTTTTGTGTGTGCGTTTGTGTGTGTGTATGTGTGTGTGTGTGTGCGCGTGCACGTGTGCGTGTGTATGTGTGTGTGTGTGTGTGTGTGTATGTGTGTGTGTGAGTGAATGTATATGTGCGCGCGCGCGCACGTGTGTGTGTGTGTGTGCGCACATGTGTGTGTGAGTGCTCGCACGCGTCTGTGTATGTGTTTGTGTGCACGCGTGTGCAAGTGTGTATGTGCGTGCGTGTGTGTGCGCGCGTGTGTTCGTGTGTATGTTTGTGCGTGTGTGTGTGCGCGTGAGTATGCGCGCGTGCGTGTCTGTGCGTATGCGCGCGCATGTGTGTTCGTGTGTGTGTTTGTGTGTGTGTATGCGTGCACGTGTGTGTGTATGTGTGTGTGTGTATGTGTGTGTGTGTGTGAGTGTATGTATATGTACGCGTGCATGTGTGTGTGTGTGTATGTGTGTGTATGTGTGTGAGTGAGAGAGAGAGTATGTGTGCGCACACATGTGTATGTGTGTGTGCGTGTGTGTGTGTGTGCATGCGCGTGTTTGTGTGCATGCGAGTGCGTATGTGTGTGTGAGTGTGTGTGTGCGTATGTGTGCGTATGTGTGTGTGTGCGCGTGTGTGTGTGTGTTTGTGTGTATGTGAGCGAGGTCTTTGTGTGTGTGCGCGCGCGTGTTTGTGTGTGTGTGTGTGACTATGCACGCGCTTATGTGGGTATATTCGCGCGCGTGTGATTGTGTGTGTTTGTGTGTGTGTATGAGCGCGTACGTATGCGTGTGTGTGCGTGTGTGTGTGTGTGTGTTTGTGCGTGTGTATGTGTGTGTGTGTGTTTGAGAGCGCGTGCACGCGCGCGTGTGTGTGTGTGCACGTGTGTGTGTCTGTGTATGTGTTTGTGTGCACGTGTGTGTGAGAGAGAGTGCTTGCACCCGTGTGCGTGTGCGTGTGTGTGTATGTGCACACGCGTGGTTTTGTGCACGCGAGTGCGTGTGGGAGTGTGTGTGCGTGTGTGTATGCGTGTGCGTGTGTTTGTATGCATGTGTGTGTGTGTGCGTGTGTATGTGTGCACGCGTGTGTGTGTGTGTGTGTGTGTGTGTGTGTGTGTGTGTGTGTGTGTGTGTATGTGTGTGTGTGTGTTTGCGTGTGTATGTGCACACGCGCGTGTGTGTGCATGTGTGTGTATGTGTGCACGCCCGTGTGTGTGGGTGTGTGCATGCGCACGTGTTTGTGTGTGTGTGTGTGTTTATGTGTGCGCGCGCGCGCGAGTCTGTGCGTGAGAGCGCGCGCGAGTTTGTGTGTGCGCGTGCGCATGCGCGTATGTTTGCGCGCCGGTGTGTGTATGCGTGTTTGTGTGCACGCGCACGTGTATGTTTCAGTGCGTGTGCGCGTGCGTGAGAGCGTGCGTGTATGTGTGTGTGTGTGCGTGCGCATGTGAGTATGCACGTGTGTGTGTGTGTGTATGCGCGCACGTGTGTTTGTGCGTGTGTGTGCGCGTGTGTCTGTGCGTATGCGCGCGCGTGTGTTCGTTTGTGTGTTTGTGTGTGTGTGTGTGCGTGTGCGTATGCGTGTGTGTGTGCCCGCACGCGTGTGTTTGTATGTGTGTGTGTACGCGTGTGTGTAAGTGTTTGTGTGCACGCGTGTGTATGTGTGTATGTGTGTGCGTGTGTATGCGCGCGCGTGCGTTCGTGTGTATGTTTGTGCGTGTGTCTGTGTGGATGTGCGCGCGTGTGTTCGTGTGTGCGTTTGTGTGTGTATGTGTATGTATGTGTGTGTATATGTGTGTGTGTATGTGTGTATGAGTGTATGTATATGTGCACGCACGTGTGTGTGTGTGTGTGTGTGTGTGTGTGTGTGTGTGTGTGTGTGTGTGTGTGTGTGTGTGTGTGTGTGTGTGTGTGTGAGTGAGAGAGAGAGAGTGTGTGTGTGCGCACGCGTGTGTATGTGTGTGTGTGTGTGCACGCGCGTGTTTGTGTTCATGCGAGTGCGTGTGTGTGTGTGCGTGTGTGCGAGCGTGTGTGTGCGTATGTTTGTGTGTGTGTGTGTGTATGTTTGTGTGTATGTGAGCGAGGTCTTTGTGTGTGTGTGTGTCTGTGTGTGAGTATGCACACGCGTATGTATGTGTATGCGCGCGCGTGTGATTGTGTGTGTTTGTGTGTGTGTGTGTGTATGTGCGTATGCGTGTGCATGCGTGTGCGTGTGTGTTTGTGCGTGTGTATGCGTGTGTGTTTGTGCGTATGTTCGCACGCGCGCGCTTATGTGTGTGTTTGAGAGCGCGCCCACGTGTGTGTGCGTGTGTGTGCGTGTGTGTTTGTGTGCACGTGTGTGTGTGTGTCTGTGTATGTGTTTGTGTGTTTGTGTGTGTGTGTATGTGTGAGAGAGAGAGTGTGTGCACGCGTGTGCGTATATGTGTGTGTGCGTGTATGTATGTGCACGCGCGTGTTTTTGTGCACGCGAGTGCGTGTGGGTGTGTGTGTGCGTGCGTGTATGCATGTGTGTGTGTTTGTATGCGTGTGTGCGTGTGTGCGTGTGTATGTGTGCACACGTGTGTGTGTGCTCGTGTGTGTGCCTGTGCGTGTGTATATGCACACGCGCGTGTGTGTTCGTGTGTGTGTATGTGCGTGTGTATGTGTGCACGCGCGTGTTTCTGGGTGTGTGCGTTGATAACACGAAATCGTATATATATTTTTGATGCATAATTCAACTGAAGTTTAACTGTTTTCGATCCGATTTCGGGTTATTTCCGTGTTATTTGTCTGATGTTTTACAGGTATTTGATAATCATGTCTAAACAAGGCAATATGAAGAAAAGAAGCAATCTCAGATGAAATATGGACGAAAACCGGATGAAAACAACATGAAAAACCAGAATGCAGAGTTTGCTGCTGTGACGACCGTCACAGCTCCATGACGACCGTCACACGGGTGACGACCGTCACACATTGTGACGACCGTCATGCAGGCAAAAACGCCCCACTTCAAATGCACGTGAAAGAAGCAGTTCCAAGTCCCAAATAGTGGACCACTACTCCCTGATAATTCTGCCTCAAAGTCCACCTTCTTCAAGTTATAACCGTTAGAATTCCATTTCTATAAAAGGGGAAGAAGGGGGAACTCATAGGGGAGTCGCATTCAGACAACGAAGTGCTGCCAATTTATGTTCAGAGCACCCTTTCCAGTTTTTAATATTCTTATTTGTTTCTCTTTTCCTTTTCTGCATTCCTTTCGTTCCTTCTGTAATTCTTATTTCCGTTGTACGATCAATTGGTAAAAAGACCAGAATCCTGCCAACATTTGTGGAGGATCTGCCCAAAGGTCAATTGGAATATTTACAGGTTTCTCATTTTAATCGTAATTCCATTTTTATTATGATGCATGCTATTATTTATTGTTTTCATTTATGTTTTACCTTTCTCAAATCCATGTCTGGCTAAATTAAAGTAATCGATATGTAATAATAATTCGGAAGGGATTTGATAATAACCGGTTGAAAATTGTCTTTTTCAAAAGTCGTTTATGGTCTGAGTGTTTAAATTAATTTACTGAATAAACTTCGTCGCGAAAGCGAGAACTTATTTAAAAGTAGTTTTGCCACGAAAGTGGGAAATTAATTAAGGTACGAACCAACAAGCGAAAGTTGCGGCAAGACCAGATAGTAAACACTAGTCATTCATTTTAATAACAGCAAAAGCACTTTAAAATGAATTAGAATTTAGAGATTTCCAAAAAATAATTTTAACTCCGAATGGGACACGAAAGCGTATGTTTGGCCCTTAAAATTATGATTAGCGTCAATAACCATCGTGAGGCGAGAGTCTTCAGATCACCATTTTCTGCTTAAATAAACTCTGAAAAATATTTCGTATACCGGTAACTTGTCAAATCCCAGAAGAACATAATTACTGCATATCGATTCACTTAATTACAATTCGATTAACATTCTTAGTTCCCTTTAGTGACAATCTTATTCCCTTAAGCATTATCTACCTAGCTAAACATAGTAACTCCCGAGAACACTAGTTTGATTACGAGTCCCTGTGGGATCGATATCTATTATTACTACGCGATAGACTGTGCACTTGCAGTTAGGTTGTATTAGACATAGAAAGTCGCGATCAAGTTTTTGGCGCCGTTGTCGGGGACCCGTTTAGTCAATAGTGTAACCTTCTGTTACACCGTATAGACTAGGTTAACAATTTTCATTTTTCCTTTACTAGTGTTGTCGATTGTATGCCAAGTAATCACCCACAAGGCGATATCTTGAAACCTTCAGTCGCAAAACTAGAACGCTTCTTACATCTAAGAAGCTGAATCATTGAGTACTAACTCAAACATAACATTCCCGATCCTCTCACTCCCATTCCCAAATCCAAAGAAGAATCAAACATGGCTGAAGGACCTCCAAACAAACCGCTGAGGCATACGCTACACCCTCTCAGATGGAGCCTAGAAGTAGCATTGCTGCCCCAGCTATTACTTGAAACGATTTTGAGCTAAAACCATCATTGCTGTCGGCTGTACAACAAAACCAATTCTCAGGAAACGCAACTGAGGATTCAAACGAACATTTAACGAAGTTTGTACAATACGTAGACACAGTGAAAGCAAATGGAGTAACTCTAGACGCAATAAGACTTCGTCTTTTCCCATTCTCTCTTAGAGACAGAGCGTGGACATGGTTACAATCCTTACCATCCAACTCCGTTACGACGTGGGAACAATTGAAGAACGTCTTCTTAGCAAGATATTTTCCGCCAAGCAAAACTGCTATGCTTAGAGCTCAAATCAACGGATTTCGACAAAAAGATACTGAATCTCTTTACGAAGCATGGGAACGATTCAAAGATATGATGAGAACATGTCCTCACCACGGTCTAGAAGACTGGGTGACAATCCATACTTTCTATAATGGGCTTTTATACAATACTAGATTGACAATAGACGCTGCCGCGGGCGGTGCACTTATGGATAAGCCATACGACGAAGCATATCAACTAATCGAAAACATGTCTCAGAACCACTGCCAATGGGGAGGTGAACGCACTCCGACAGAGAAAACCACAGCGAAAGGTGGGATGTACGAGATCAGCAGCCTTGAAAAGTTCAACGCTAAAGTAGATGCTCTAGCACAGAAGATTGACAGTCTGACCGTTAACCCCACTGCAACCGTCGCTGCCGTAACTCCAAACTGTGAGTTATGCGGAAGCACCACTCATAACACGCTGGAATGCCCATTGCTAGCCGGAATCCCACCAGACCAAGTAAATTATGCTCAAGGAAATCCTTACGCAAATACCTATAACCCAGGTTGGCGAAATCATCCAAACTTTTCTTACAAAAGCGAAAACGCATTGCAAATGCCTACTGCTCTGCCAGGATATCAGAAACCAGCTGCTGCTCAGACTGCACCTAGGAAATCAAACCTCGAGTTGATGATGGAAAAATTCATAGCTACTCAAGCTCAAACAAACAAAGAATTCCTGAATCAAAACATACACACTAGCGAGCAAATTAAACAGTTAACCGGAAAAGTAGACGCTTTAGCCACACACAACAAAATGCTAGAAACACAGATATCACAAGTGGCTCAACAACAAGCCTCTGCTGCCGCACCCGCTGGCACATTTCCTGGACAACCCGAACAAAATCCAAAAGGTCAAGCAAATGTTGTAATACTAAGAAGTGGAAAAGAATTGGACGAACCGATCGATCCGAGGACTGAAAACTCAGCCATGCAACAAAAACCAACTGAACAAGCAGAAAAGGAATCCGAGTTAGAGAAGAAGGAAGACAACGAGAAGGAGGATACCGCAAGTGAAAAAACTCAAGCACCTCCAGCGCCATATAAACCACCTATCCCTTATCCTCAAAGATTAATAAACTCCAAAACTTCAGGACAGTTTAAGAAATTTGTAGAGCTCCTTAAACAGTTGAATATCACTATTCTTTTTACAGAAGCGATAACTCAAATGCCGTCATACGCTAAATTTCTCAAAGAAATCCTGTCGAATAAGAGAAAGATCGAGGATAACGAAATAGTTACACTTACTGCAGAGTGTAGCGCTATTATTCAAAACCGCATGCCTCCTAAATTAAAAGACCCAGGTAGTTTCTCCATACCCTGCGTCATAGGAAAGTTCGTAATAGACAAAGCTCTATGCGATTTAGGAGACAGTATCAGTGTTATGCCTTTATCTATATGCAAAAAGCTGAATATGGGAGACCTCAGACCAACCAAAATGTCCGTACAATTAGCTGACCGATCAGTAAAATACCCCGTCAGAATACTGGAAAACGTTCTAGTACGCATAGGACAATTCTACATCCCAACCGACTTCATAATTATGGACATCAAAGAGGACTCTGTTACCCCAATTATCCTAGGAAGACCGTTCCTAGCTACAGCCGGAGCTATTATAGACGTGAAGAAAGGAAGGCTAACATTCGAAGTAGGAGAAGAAAAGATAGAGTTCATTCTCACCAAGTTCTTACAAGCACCATCCATAGACGATACCTGCTAGTTGGTAGATGAAATTGAAGAATGCATAAGAGAACTTGAAAATGAAGAGACCACGTATTCAGAAATAATAAAGATTCAAATACCCGATATTTCTGAAGAAAATGATTGGCCTAAACCGTATAAAGACGACAGCCTAAGCGAAAGCTTAGCACTGACCCCAAACCATATGCCAGGTCCGAAGAACCCATCTTTAGAACTTAAAACACTACCCAAAAACCTTAGATATGAATTCCTAGACGATGAACTAAAAAGACCAGTGATAGTCAATGCCGACTTAGGACAACCAGAAACCGAAAAGCTATTAGAAGTCCTAAAGAAGTACCCCACCGCGTTAGGCTATAACATAAGCGATCTAAAAGGTATAAGCCCTTCGATCTGTATGCATCGAATTACAATAGAGGAAGACTCTAAAACCTCTAGAGAGCATCAGAGAAGACTGAACCCCATCCTAAGCACTGTAGTCAGAGATGAAGTAAAGAAATTGCTAGATGCAGGAATCATCTATCCAATCTCCGATAGTGAATGGGTTAGCCCAGTCCATGTCGTACCAAAGAAAGGAGGAGTCACAGTAGTTAAAAACGAAAAGGCGAATCGATAACAAAAAGAGTCGTGACTGGAAGCAGGATGTGCATTGATTATAGGAAGCTTAACAAGGCCACACGAAAAGATCACTTACCGTTACCCTTCATAGACCAAATGTTGGAAAGATTAGCCAAACATTCATATTTCTGCTATCTAGATGGCTATTCAGGATTCTTCCAAATTCCCATTCATCCCGATGACCAAGAAAAGACTACATTCACCTGTCCTTATGGTACTTTTGCTTATCGCCGAATGTCGTTCGGACTCTGTAATGCTCCAGCAACCTTCCAAAGATGCATGATGGCAATCTTCGCAGATTTCATAAACGATATCATGGAAGTATTTATGGACGATTTCTCGGTATGTGGACAAAGTTTCGAAGGATGCCTACAAAACTTAGAAATGGTATTAGAACGTTGTGTAAAAGTGAATCTCGTCCTAAATTAGGAAAAATGTCATTTTATGGTCCGACAAGGAATAGTTCTAGGACATGTCATATCAAATAAAGGAATTGAGGTCGACAAAGGTAAAATAAATATTATAAAAGATCTCCAACCTCCAAAATCCGTACGAGAAATGCGGAGTTTTCTAGGACATGCCGGTTTCTACAGAAGATTTATAAATTTTTTTTCAAAAATCACAAAACCTTTGACCGACCTGTTGATGAAAGATGTTGAGTTTGTCTTCGACGACGACTGTTTAAAAGCATTCGAAACATTAAAATCAGCCCTTATCACCGCACCGATTATGCAACCACCCGATTGGCGACTACCGTTCGAAATCATGTGCGATGCGAGTGATTATGCCGTAGGCGCATTTCTAGGACAAAGGAAGGACAAGAAACTCCATGCCATCTACTATGCCAGTAGAACCTTAGATCCTGCCCAAATGAACTACGCTACAACAAAAAAGGAACTTCTAGCAGTTATATTTGCGCTTGACAAATTCCGTTCCTACTTAGTAGGAGCAAAAATTATCATATACACAGACCACGCTGCCATAAGGTACCTAATAAGCAAAAAGGATGCCAAACCAAGACTATTGAGATGGATCCTGTTATTGCAAGAGTTTGACTTAGAAATCAAAGATAAGAAAGGAACTGAGAACGTCGTTGCAGATCACTTATCCCGAATAGAAGGCATCAAACATGAACCAGTACCGATAAATGACGATTTCCCGTACGAACGTCTGATAGCCAAATTAGAAAGTGACATGCCTAACTCAATCTCGGAAGATCCAGAATTCAAAAAAGCCATAGAAGCCGTCTATGCCCAAGTCACATTACCTTGGTATGCTGACATCGTTAATTACCTCGCTGCAGGCGTGCTTCCACCGGATCTCACTTATCAGCAAAAGAAGAAATTCTTCCACGATCTGAAACACTATTATTGGGACGAACCTCTACTCTTCAAGAGAGGGGCCGACAACATATACCGTCGCTGTGTCCCAGAGGAAGAAATAGAAAATATCATTTCCCAATGCCATTCAGCACCATATGGTGGTCATGCTAGTACATCCAAGACGTGCGCTAAGATTCTCCAAGCCGACTTATTCTGGCCTAACCTCTGGAAAGACGTTCACATCGTTGTGCTAAAATGTGATCGATGCCAACGAACTGGAAACATCTCACGACGCGATGAAATGCCTCAGAAAGGAATCTTAGAAGTAGAAATCTTTGACGTATGGGGAATAGATTTCATGGGACCATTCCCACCTTCTTTTGGTAATAACTACATACTCGTCGCTGTAGACTATGTATCTAAATGGATAGAAGCCATTGCTGCTCCAACAAATGACGCACGAGTAGTAATCAAACTCTTCAAAAACACAATCTTTCCTAGATTCGGTGTACCCAGACTCGTCATTAGTGACGGCGGATCTCACTTCATATCGCGAATATCTGATAAACTTCTTTCTAAATATGGAGTCCAACACCGAGTAGCTACACCCTATCATCCACAAACTAGCGGACAAGTAGAAGTCTCGAACAGAGAAATAAAACAGATATTGGAAAAGACTGTCGCTACCTCAAGGAAAGATTGGTCAGCAAAGCTACATGAAGCTTTATGGGCTTATAGGACCGCTTTTAAGACACCAATAGGTACTACACCCTACAAATTAGTTTACGGTAAATCCTGTCATCTCCCTGTTGAATTAGAGCATAAGGCCTTCTGGGCCATCAAGACACTCAATTTCAACTACACCGAGGCAGGAGAAAAGCGAATCTTGAATTTACACGAATTAGAAGAACTTCGATTAGACGCTTACGAAAATGCCCGTATTTATAAAGAACGAACTAAAAAGTGGCATGATAAACGCTCAGTCAAGAAACAATTCAGTGTGGGAGACATCGTATTGTTATTTAATTCAAGATTAAAACTCTTCCCAGGTAAACTAAAATCTAGGTGGTCTGGACCTTATGAAGTGACTAAAGTACTTCAGAGTGGAGCTGTTGAAATTACCAATAAGACGAATGCACCGTTTATCGTAAACGGGCAACGTCTAAAACATTATAATAAGAACGAAAACAACCCTCAAGTCTGCAGTATAGCATTGCTTGAGCTTCCAGCTCAAACACCCGAATAGCTTGTCACCAAGCTATCGTCAGGCTTTAGACGTTAAAAACAACGCTTACTGGGAGGCAACCCAACTTTTCCCGCATTTTTCCTCGTTACTGTATTTCATTTTTATTTAAAATTTTACTTTGAAACTTTAACAAAAATTCTAAACTTAAAACTACTACTATTTTTACTTTCGTTTGTTTTCATATTTTTATTTTTATTTTATTTTTCTCTTTTGTCTTTTTGTTTTTACCGCTTTTTGTTTTTAAAAATCCTGACTTCAAACTTCTGTTTTAAACTTTTCAGGATTTTAAAAGTCTTCAAAACATTCCTCCTGTTTTCTCCGACTTACCTGCGAGTATGGCCGAGTATGACTTCACAAAGGTTCATTTTCGAGGGCTAGCTCAAAAGGCAAGATTTGCAACACTAACTGAAAGAGAAATAGCCTTAACGTTGTATTATGATAAGTCTACCATGGATAAACTAGGAATCACGGATAGCATTCAATACCTGTTCAATCAACTGGGTTGGGAGAACACTGCTTTGAAAACACGTTTTGCTACCTATAAGGACCTCACCTACGAATTCCTTAGTTCCTTCAGATATCTATCCAACTATGGTTTTGGATCCAACACAGAGCTGATTACCTTTCGAATGTTTGGAATGGACCAAACCCATAGCCGGATGTCACTAGCTAACCTCCTAGGATTTCCTAGCGGACCGCATGTGTTCATCAGTGTAGAAGACGACAATATTGATTTTGAACTCGACCAATTCTGGGGTAGAATCACAGACGACTATCACCCTGAACCAGACAGAATGTATAATGATGATATTCATAACCCAGCTTTCAGATACTTTCACAAGATACTAGCTCACACCCTTTTCGGGAAAGAAGAAAAGATTACTACAGTATCTAAAGAAGAGTTATTCATCATGTTCTGTGCTTCTCAGGGATGTACAGTAAATGCAGTGCCTTTCATGATGAGATCTTTCAGATGCCTCACTTAGGACCCACAATCACCTATTCTTATAGGAGGCCTCGTGACAATGATTGCCCACGAGCTTGGCCTTAGATTCCACCTTAATGCAAGCACCAGTTTTGACACCATCCGACCTATGAATATCCAGTTTTGCTTTAACAGGCGTATTTTAGGAACTATGGGACCTGGACCTTACGAGTACCTCATCAATGAAAAACCTGTCCAGCTATTCACACTGCCTAATCATCAGATGACAAGTATCCACAACAAGGACAACTGGCTTTATGAATTGGATGAGCCTATGGGACCTCCTTCACCTCAATCAACACCACAGAACTATATGTACGACAGTGACCACATCTCTGAGGCACACGACTATATGTACTATGAGGATGTTGTATCAGAAGCCGAAGTAGACCCTACGACTCCTCCGCATTACAACACCTATCCTGAGCCCATCCCTGAGGAGACCACTGACAAAATGGATATTGTTCTACTCCGGTTGGACAACGTTGATGCAGCTCTGACTACTGTAAAAGACGACATCGCAGGCATACACAGCGAACTCGTAGTCTTCATGGACTTAGTCTGTGACCAGCTCGACTACTACGCACGGAAGTTCGATGAGTTGAAGGCACGAAAAGACTAGATACTAGTTTTTAGTTTTAGTTTGGTTTAGTTTAGTTTAGTTTAATCATTTGGATTTTTGCATTGTTAATTTCTTTATGTATTACATTACAATCATTCTAATTATGTTTTATTTTTTATTTTCAATTATAGTCTTTATCTATTTATTCTGTTTTTACGTTGTTTCTTTGGCCACTATAATGCATTGCTATATCATTTATAGGCCTAAAAGTCACTGCAAGAACACCCTCAGAGCAAAATTCTGCATTCTGCAGATTTTGCTGCTGTGACGACCGTCACAGGAGCCTGACGAGCGTCACGCGGGTGACGACCGTCACAGAAACGTGACGACCGTCACGAACCCAAAACTGTTATCTGATATAACAGGGGTTGCGTTTTCTCTCCCACTCATCTCCTTTCAACTTCCAATCATCAGAAACTCACACCCCACTCCCTATTTTCGTTTTCCCCACCTTGCACCATATATCTCAACTCCCATCTCAACTTCCTACCACACTTCTGTTACATTTTTTCACTCCTCATAACCACCTCAATCCTCCAACAATAGCGAGAAACCATGAAACCCCAGACCTCAGCAACATTGTGTTCAGCGAAGGTGACTCCGGCAAGAGACAGCGGGCCAACTACATCGCATTCCATCAACGGTCGCTCCAACCGACTCATTATCCACATATCCCATCGCTCACGGAGCTCGGACTCCTTGAAGGCGTCACTTGGATGCTTCAAAGAGCCGGCATCTGGAACCTCTACACAAATCCACTGCCGACGTACGAACAACTCACCCTCGAGTTCCTAAGTTCGTTTTCCTACGTCACTTCCAGCGGCGACCTCACCCAACACTCTGGTGCCGCATGCTTCCGGATGTTCGGCACCAACTATCAAGTGAACCAGAACCAGATTGCCACCATCCTACAACTCCCTCGAGGCGACAATGCTCATCGCCGCCTCACCGATCAGTTCCAGCACGAAGCCTTCGCGCTCTGGTACCAGTTGACCGGCATCAATGCCGATGGCTGGGATTCTCTGCACGCAACACATATCCACAACCTGACCATCTGGTACTTCCACCGAGCATTGAGCGACACCATCTTCGCCCGGGACAGCAACCATAAGGTGAACTCGAAAGAGCTCTTCTTCCTCCACTGTGTTTTCAACAACGAGCCTATCAACGCTGCTTCATTCCTCCTGGCCCACATTCAGGCCAACTGTAACCGTGGCTCCAAGCCATTTTACTTTGGCGGGATTGTCACTGCCATTGCACTTGGGCTGAACCTTGATGACCGCCTCCAGCACCTCCATGCCATCCCCTCGGTGTTCCTTGACACCGACCATTGCAGAGCCTCTCACCTCATATGTTCCAGAGCCGATGGCAAGTACCATCCGGTAGTGCGTGGCAAAACCGTCTGAAGCATCATCCTTCCATCACGCACCCGGATACACCCAGAGGATCGTACCAACTGGTTATTTGACCTCACTGCCCCTCCTGCTGCCGCTGCTCCAACTCAGGACCACACCCAAGGTTCTGACGACGAAATCCAAGCTGAGTTGGACAGACCAGAGCAACCGGAGGCATCGCAGCCTCTTCCTTCCGAAGGTACATCCTCCCGCCGCCGCCGCCATCGTCCAGTACCCGACTACTCAGAAGAGGACCTCCGCCGCTCTCTCGACCAGCAGGCCCAGATACTCGTTATGATGCAGCAGCAGAATCAGCAAGCCGAGCAGTTCGAAGCTTGGCATCGGACCCAAATGCAACAACTACAAACCGGCCAAGAAACCATTACAGAGAACTTGGCGAATCTGACCTTGCAGGTCGAAGGACTCCGTGACTATGTCTATCATACCGGAGCTATGAGTTTTGAGGACCGAGTCGCCCAAGTCAGAGCCAGAGGACGAGAGCGAGGACGTGACCGAGGAAGAGGCCGTGATTAGTTATCATTTTCCTTATTTGTTTACTATATTTTCAGTTTATTTGTACTTTCATTTCCGTTGTATCTCCCTCTCGCATTCTTCCAAATCAGTGGGGACACTGATTGAGATAGTGTGGGAGCGGAGCGTTTATTTCCCATTCCATTGTACTTTAAATTTCGTAATTTCTATTCAAACATTTTCTATTTTTAGCAAATAAAGCTCGTTTATATATTCCTTTTCCGTTACGCAAACATCCCCATGTTATTCGACGTAAACAAAAATTTTTTGTTCGTTCCTCAAAAGCAAAAGCATCACGAGAATGCGCCCGAGTTCAAACAAAGTTTTGAAACTCCGAGGAGACGAAAATTCTAACGAAACCAGTACCGTCCTGACACCTTAGATCTCCGGTTTATGCGAGTCGGTTTCACTACCTACGTGTACCAAAGTCTCAAGTGTCTACGCAAACTCAGCCCCAAGTAGTTTATACTAGCAGTCAGCACCATCCTAAAACACTTCTAAGCTAGCGACCAATGCAAATAAGTGTATGATCTCCAAAAAGATGAAAAATCATGAAAAGAAAGCTAGATAGCCAAAAATATAAAGACACGTTTCCTTCTAAGTTAGGTGCTCCTCACCCGAGCATTTAGCCCAACGACACGAAAACTCATTGAAAAATCAATGATATAAGCCTATGATCAATGAAGAAGATCAAAACAGAAATGAGATCATATTCACTAACAGGTCGACTTGCCATGAAAGTGTATGGACAACGGGCTTAATGTGATTGCGCTAGAACAAACAGGGTGAACTTGCCGCGAGAACCTTGACACCAAGCTACAGTAGCATGACTGGGACCGATTTGCATAAGAAGGAGACCTCCGAAGATTTGTAGTCCAGTGTCGTCATGGTACTCGTTTTGTTCTTACTAAGAATCCCGGTTTTTCCCAACTTTGCGAACGAAGAAGCTGCCTCGTGCTTGCCGACTTTTTCCTGTTTTACTTGAGGACAAGCAAAGATTCAAGCTTAGGGGAGTTTGATAACACGAAATTGTATATATATTTTTGATGCATAATTCAACTGAAGTTTAACTGTTTTCGATCCGATTTCGGGTTATTTCCGTGTTATTTGTCTGATGTTTTACAAGTATTTGATAATCATGTCTAAACAAGGCAACATGAAGAAAAGAAGCAATCTCAGATGAAATATGGACGAAAACCGGATGAAAACAACATGAAAAACCAGAATGCAGATTTTGCTGCTGTGACGACCGTCATAGCTCCATGACGACCGTCACACTTTGTGACGACCGTCATGCAGGCAAAAACGCCCCACTTCAAATGCACGTGAAAGAAGCAGTTCTAAGTCCCAAATAGTGGACCACTACTCCCTGATAATTCTGCCTCAAAGTCCACCTTCTTCAAGTTATAACCATTAGAATTCCATTTCTATAAAAGGGGAAGAAGGGGGAACTCAGAGGGGAGCCGCATTCAGACAACGAAGTGCTGCCAATTTATCTTCAGAGCAACCTTTCCAGTTTTTAATATTCTTATTTGTTTCTCTTTTCCTTTTCTGCATTCCTTTCGTTCCTTCTGTAATTCTTATTTCCGTTGTACGATCAATTGGCCAAAAGACCAGAATCCTGCCAACATTTGTGGAGGATCTGCCCAAAGGTCAATTGGAATATTTACAGGTTTCTCATTTTAATCGTAATTCCATTTTTATTATGATGCATGCTATTATTTATTGTTTTCATTTATGTTTTACCTTTCCCAAATCCATGTCTGGCTAAATTAAAGTAATCGATATGTAATAATAATTCGGAAGGGATTTGATAATAACTGGTTGAAAATTGTCTTTTTCAAAAGTCGTTTATGGTCTGAGTGTTTAAATTAATTTACTGAATAAACTTCGTCGCAAAAGCGAGAACTTATTTAAAAGTAGTTTTGCCACGAAAGTGGGAAATTAATTAAGGTACGAACCAACAAGCGAAAGTTGCGGCAAGACCAGATAGTAAACACTAGTCATTCATTTTAATAACAGCGAAAGCACTTTAAAATGAATTAGAATTTAGAGATTTCCAAAAAATAATTTTAACCCCGAATGGGACACGAAAGCGTACGTTTGGCCCTTAAAATTATGATTAGCGTCAATAACCATCGTGAGGCGAGAGTCTTCAGATCACCATTTTCTGCTTAAATAAACTCTGAAAAATATTTCGTATACCGGTAACTTGTCAAATCCCAGAAGAACATAATTACTGCATATCGATTCACTTAATTACAATTCGATTAACATTCTTAGTTCCCTTTAGTGACAATCTTATTCCCTTAAGCATTATCTACCTAGCTAAACATAGTAACTCCCGAGAACACTAGCGCACACACACACACACACACACACACACACACACACACACACACACGCATACACACACACACACCCACGTACGCACACAAACACACACACATATGCACACGCTCACAAACACACATGTGCGTATACACACACACGTGCGCGCACACGCACACACGTGCGCGCTCACTCACACAGACACGAACACACACACGTGCGCGCATACAACACACGTTCGCCGACACACACACACGTGCGCTGACACACACACACACACACAAACACACACGCGCGTGTTCTAACACATACAAACACTCGCGTGCGCACACACACACACGTGTGCGCGCACACACACATACACACACACGCACGCACGCACGTACACACACACATTCACACAGACACACACGCGCACACACACACAAGCACACACACGCGTGCGCACAAACACATAGACACACGCACATGCACATACACGCACACACACACGCACATAGACACATACACAAACACACGCGCGCGCGTGCGCTAATGCACTTGCATGCACATACGCACACGAACATACAGACGCGCGCGCGCGTACGCACCCACTCACAAGCACAAGCGTGCGTATGCACACACACGTGCGCGCACACACACACACACACACACACACACACACACGTGAACGCTCACACACACACACACACGTGCACACACACGCGCGTGCAAACGCACAAACACACGCGTGGGCGCACACACACAACACAAAAACACACACACACACACACACACACACACACACTTGCGCACACGCGCTTGCACACACACACACACACACACGCGTGCATGCATATACATACACGCGCTCGCACGCACACACGCACAGACACACACACACGCACACACACACACACAACCTCTCTCTCTCTCTCTCTCACACACACATGTGCGCACACACACACACACGTGTGCACACACGCGCTCACACACGCACACACAAACGCGCTCGTGCGCACACTCTCCCACACACTCACACAAACATACACGCGCGCGCGTGCGTACACATACACACACACACACACGCGTGCGAAAAATCACACACACACGCGTACGCACACACACATACACACACGCGCAAATACACAAGCACGCCCGCGCGCGCCTTCACTCACACTCACATACACACGCGTGCGCACATATACACACACACACACGCACATCCGCACACACACACACACGTGCGCGTGTACACACGCACACACGCACGCGCCTGCGCACACACACACACACAAACACACACCCACGAACACACACACGCGTGTGCGCATATTTTATCACACACACACACACCCACACACACACACACCCCCACACACACACACACACACTCACAAACGCGCGTGCAGACACACGCACACACACACACACACACACACACACACACACACACACACGAAGACACGCCCGCACACAGTGACACACACACACAATCACAAACGCGCGTGCACACACACAAACACACGTGCACGCACACACATAAACACACGCGCGCGAGCGTATTTACACACATACACACTCACAAACGCACGCACGCACACACGCACACACACGCACACACACACGGGCACACACATAACACAAGCCCACACACACGCGCTTGCACACGCACAAGCACACGCGTGGGCGCACACACACACACACACACACACACACATAAAAACACACACACACACATACATGCGCGCGCACACACACACTCACACACACACACACACACGTGCGCACACTCTCAAACACACACACACATACGCGTGCGCACACTCTCAAACACACAAACACACGCGCGTATACGCACACACGCACATACACGCACACATGCGTGCAAATACACACACGCGTGCGCACACTCTCTAACACACACACACACACACACGCACACACACACAGACAAACACACACAAGCGCACGCACGCGCGTGCACATACACACAAACACACACGCACGCACGCGTCTGCGTACTCTCTCACACACACACACACACGTGCACACACACGCACACACACACACACACACACGTGTGCACACACAGACACACGCGCGCGTGCGCACAAACACATACACACACACACACACGCGTATGCATACACATAAACACACACGCGTGCACACACATTCACACACACACACACGCACACACACACACACGCAAATGCACACACGTAGACACACACATACATACACGTGCACACCCACTCACACACACGCCCACGCGCGCAACACAAACACGCTCGTGCGCACACTCTCTCTCTCTCTCACACACACGCGTACGCAAACATACACACATACACACACACGCGTGTGCACATGCACACACACATACACACACACTCACACGCGCACATACACACACACATACACGCACCCACGCACACACATACACACACACACACACACACTTGCATGCACATACGCACACGAACAAACACGCGCGCACGCGTGCGCACCCACTCACAAACATACGCGTGCGTACACACACACGCGCGCGCACACACGCACCCGCACACTTGCACGCTCACACACACACACACACACGCACACACACGCACACGCATGCGCATGAACAAACACACACGTGGGCGCACACACACAACACAAACACACACACACACACACACACGTGCGCACACGGGCTTGCACACAGACACGCGCGTGCACAAACACACACGCGCTCACACACACACGCGTACGCACACTCACTCTCTCCCTCTCTCACACACACACACACGTGCGCACACACACACACAAATGCGTGTGCACACATACAAACACGCGTGCGCACACACAGACACCCGCTCGTGCGCACACTCTTTCACACACTCACACAAATATACATGCGCGTGCACGGACAGACACACACACGCGCGTATACTTACACACATGCCACACAAACATAAGCACGCGCGTGCACAGACACACGCGCGTGCCTATACCCACACGCATACTCACACGCGCTAACACACAAGCACGCCCGTGCGTGCATGCACATATACTCACATACACACGCGTGTGCACGTATACACACACACCCACACCCACACCCACACACACAAACACGTGCGCCCGCACACACACACAAACCCACACACACACTCACGCACACACAGACACACACCCACGTAGAGACACACACACGCACACACATACACACGCGTGCACACATTTTATCACACACGCATGCAAACACACACACACACACGCACATACACACACATACACACACACACACACACACTCACAAACGCGTGTGCAGACACACACACACGTGCGCGAACACACCCGCACACAAACATACACACGAACACACGCGGACGCGCATATTGACACAAACGCGCGAGTATACTTACACGTGCACACACATACACACACGCACACACACACTCGCACACACACACACACACACACACACTCACAAATGCACGTGCACACACACAAACACACGTGCACGCGCACACAAACACGCGCGCGCGAGAGCGTAGGCACATACATACACACACACTCAGAAACACACAAACACACGCGCGCGCACACGCTCACACACACACGGGCGCACACACACACAAGCCCACACACACGCGCGTACGCACGCACAAACACACGCGTGGGCGCGCACACACACACATAAAAACACACACACACACACATACGTACGCGCACACACACACCCAGACACACACACGCACACGTGCACACACACATGCGCCCACACACACGCACACACACGTGCACATACGAACACACGCACGAACGCACGCACACTCGCACACACACACGCACACACGCACACGCGTGGACACAAACACGCACGTGCAAATACACACACACAGACACAAACACGCGCGTGCAAATACACACACACACGGACACAAACACACTAACACATACACTGACACACACACATGTGCGTACACACACAGACACATACGTGAGCGCACTCACACACACACACACGTGCACACACATACACAAACACACACATACACACACAAAAACGAACACGCGCGCGCATGCGCTCCTACACACACATACACACACACACACACACTCACGTTCTCACACACGCACACACGTACGTACGCTCACACGCACACACATAGAGACACACAAACACACACACGCGCGTGTGCACACACACTCTGACACATACACACACGAACACACACACACACACACTCTCTCTCTCACACACACACCCGCACATACACACACACACATTCACAAACACACCCACGAACACACACATGCGCGTGCACACACACACGCACACACACGCACACACACATACACACGCGTGCAGACACTTTCACACATACACATACACACGAACGCACGCACACACTCACAAACGCGCATGCACATACACACACACACACACACGCATACTCACACATACGCACATACACACACACGTGCGTACACTCACACGCACACACACACACACACACACTTGAGTGGGCACAAACACACACACACACGCATGCACACACACACACACACACACACACGCATATACACATACGCACACACACACACACACACGCCCGCACACACACAAGTGCGCACACTCTCACACACATGCGCGTGTGCATACACACTCTTTCACACACACACACACACACACGTGCGCACACGCACACATATACGCGCACACACACACACACCCACTAACACACTCACACACACGAACACACATAAACACACACGCGCGCGTGCACAAACACACGCGCATGCACAAACACACGCGCGTGCATAAAACACACGCGCGTGCACAAACACACGCGCGTGCACATACACATACGCACGTGCACACACACCCGCGTGCACATAGACACACGCACGTGCATACAAACACACACACACACACACGTGCGTGCACACACATACACACGCGTGCGCACACTCTCAAACACACAAACACGCGCGCGCGTACGCATACACTGACACACATACACACGCACACACGCGTGCAAATTCACACATGCGTGCGCACACATTCTAACACATACACACACACACAAACACACACGCGCGTGCACGCCCGTGCGCATACATGCAAACACACACGCACGCACGCACACACACGTGCACACACACACACACACGTGCACACACACACACACACACACGTGCGCACAAACACATACATACACACACACGCGTATGCACACACATAAACACACACGCGTGTGCACACACACACACGCAAACGCACACACGCAGACACACACACACACACAAACACGTGCACACCCACTCACACACACGCCCACGCGCGTAACACAAACACGCTCGTGCGCACACACTCTCTCTCACACACACACACACACACACGTACGCACACATACACACATACACACACATGCGCGTGCGCACATACACACACACATACACACATACGCGCACGCACATACACACACACATACACACACACATGCGCGTAGACACACACACACTCAGAAACACACAAACACACGCACGCGCACACGCTTACACACACACACAAGCCCACACACACACGCGTACGCACGCACAAACACACACGTGGGCGCATACACATACACATAAAAACACACACACACATACGTACGCGCACACACACACCCAGACACACACACACACGCACACGTGCACACACACACGCGCCCACACACACGCACACACACGTGCACATACGAACACACGCACGAACGCACGCACACTCGCACACACACACGCACACACGCACTCGCGTGGACACAAACACGCGCGTGCAAATACACACACACACACAGACACAAACACGCGCGTGCAAATTCACACACACACGGACACAAACACACTAACACATACACTGACACACACACACACATGTGCATACACACACAGACACATGCGTGAGCGCACTCACGCACACACACACGTGCACACACATACACAAACACACACACACACACACACAAACGAACACGCGCGCGCATGTGCTCACACACACACATACACACACACACACACTCACGTTCTCACACACGCACGCACGTACGTACGCTCGCACGCACACACATAGAGACACACACACACACGCGTGTGCACACACACTCTGACACATACACACACGAACACACACACACACTCTCTCTCTCACACACACACCCGCACATACACACTCACACACATTCACAAACACACCCACGAACACACACATGCGCGTGCACACACACACACGCACACACACGCACACACACATACACACGCGTGCAGACACTTTCACACATACACATACATACGAACGCACGCACACACTCACAAACGCGCATGCACACACACACACACACGCATACTCACACATACGCACATACACACACACGTGCGTACACTCACACGCACACACACACACACACTTGAGTGGGCACAAACACACACACACGCATGCACACACACACACACACACACGCATATACACATACGCACACACACATACACACACACACGCCCGCACACACACGAATGCGCACACTCTCACACACATGCGCGTGCGCATACACACTCTTTCACACACACACACACACACACACACACACACACACACACACACACGAACACGTGCGCACACGCACACATATACGCGCACACACACACACACACTAACACACTCACACACACGAACACACATACACACACACACGCGTGCACAAACACACGCGCATGCACACACACGCGCGTGCACAAACACATGCGCGTGCACAAACACACGCGCGTGCACAAACACACGCGCGTGCACCTACACATACGCACGTGCACACACACCCGCGTGCACATAGACACACGCACGTGCATACAAACACACACACACGTGCGCGCACACACACACATGCACACACATACACACACACATACACACACGCGTGCGCACACTCTCAAACACACAAACACGCACGCGCGTACGCATACACTGACACACATACACACGCACACACAAGCACACACGCGTGCAAATTCACACACGCGTGCGCATACACTCTAACACATACACACACAAAAACACACACGCGCGCGCGCGCACGCCCATGCACATACATGCAAACACACACGCACGCACGCACCCACGCGCGTGCACCTACACATACGCACGTGCACACACACCCGCGTGCACATAGACACACGCACGTGCATACAAACACACACACACGTGCGCGCACACACACACATGCACACACACACACACACACACACGTGCGCACAAACACATACACACACACACACGCGTATGCACACACATAAACACACACGTGTGCGTACACACACACACGCAAACGCACACACGCAGACACACACACACAAACACGTGCACACCCACTCACACACACGCCCACGCGCGCAACACAAACACGCTCGTGCGCACACTCTCTCTCTCTCTCTCACACACACACATACACGCGTACGCACACATACACACATACACACACACGCGCGTGCGCACATACACACACACACGCACGCGCACACACATACACACACATACACACACACACACACTTGCATGCACATATGCACACGAACAAACACGCGTGCGCGTGCTCACCCACTCACAAACACACGCGTGCGTACACACACACACGCGCGCACATACGCACCCACACACGTGCACGCTCACACATACACACACACAACACACACATACACACACGCATACACACGCACAAACACACACGTGGGCACACACACATATCACAAACACACACACACACACACACACACACGTGCGCGCATGCGCTTGCATACACACACACACGCGCGTGCACTTACACACACGCGCTCACACACACACACGCGTGCGCACACTCACTCTCTCCCTCTCACACACAAACACACACACACACACACGTGCGCACATACACACAAATGCGTATGCACACACACACACGCGCACACACACAGACACACGCTCGTGCGCACACTCTTTCACACACTCACACAAATATACACGCGCGTGCACAGACACACACACACGCGCGCGCGTACACACACATGTGCGTACACACAAACACACACGCACGCACACACGCATCCGCGCATTCTCTCTCTCTCTCTCACACACACACACACACACACGTGCACACACACACACACACACGCGTATGCACACACACACACACACACGCGCGTGCGCGTGTGCACAAACACATACACACACACGCGTATGCACACACATAAACACACACGCGTGCACACACACACACACACGCAAACAAACACACGCAGACACACACACACGTGCACACCCACTCACACACACGCCCACGCGCAGAACACAAACACGCTCGTGCGTACACTCTCTCTCTCTCTCACACACACACGCGTAAGCAAACATACTCACATACACACACACGCGTGCACACATACACACACACGCGCGCACATACACACACATACACACATACACACACACACGCACACACATACACACACACACTGGCATGCACATACACACACAAACAAACACGCGCGCGTGTGCGCACCCGTTCACAAACACACACGTGCGTATACACACACACACGTACACACGCACCCACACGCGTGCATGCTCACACACAGACACACACGCGCACGCACGCACACACACACACACACACACGCATGCGCACGCACAAACACACGTGTGGGCGCACACACACAACACAAACACACACACACACACACACACACACACACACGTGCGCACACACACGCGTGTGCAGATACACACTCGCACTCACACACACACACACACGCGTGCGCACACTCACTCTCTCCCTCTCTCTCTCTCTCACACACACACACACACACACACGTGCGCACACACACACAAATGCGTGTGCACACACACACACACACGCTCGCGCGCACACACAGACACACGCTCGTGCGCACACTCTTTCACACACTCACACAAATATACACGCGCGTGTACGGACAAACACACACACGCGCATACACACATACACATGCACAAACACATAAGCACGCGCATGCACAGACACACGCGCGTGCCTATACGCACACGCATACTCACACGCGCAAACACACAAGCACGCGCGCACGTGCATGCACATATACTCATATACACATGCGTGCGCACGTATACACACACACACACACGCACACCAACACACACAAGCACGTGCGCCCGCACACAGACACACACACCCACACACGCACTCACGCACACAAAGACACACACCCACGAACAGACACACACACACACACATACACACGCGTGCACACATTTTATCACACACGCATGCACACACATACGCACATACACACACACACAAACACACACTCACAAATGCGCGTGCAGACACACACACGTGCACAAACACACCCGTACACAAACACACACACGAACACACGCGGACGCGCATAAAGACACACACACGCGTGTATACTTACACGCGCACACACATACACACATACACGCACACACTCGCACGCACACACGCACTCACAAATGCGCGTGCACACACATAAACACACGTGCACGCGCACACACACACACACACGCGCGCGCGGGAGCGTAGACATACACACACACACACACACACACACACACACACACTCACAAACGCATACACACACACGCGCACACACGCTCACACACACACTGGAGCACACACACACAAGCCCACACACACGCGCGTACGCACGCACAAACACACGCGTGGGCGCACACACATATGCACGCGCACAGACACACCCAGACACACACACGCACACATGCACACACACACGCCCACACACACACACATGCGCATACGAACACACGCACGCACGCACGCACACTCGCGCACACACACACACACGCGCACACGCACTCGCGTGTACACAAACACGCGCGTGCAAGTACACACACACACAAACACAAACACGCGCGTGCAAATACACACACACACACGGACACAAACACACTAACACATACACAGACACACAAACATGTGTGTGAACACACAGACATATGCGCGAGCGCACTCACACACACACACACATGCACACACATACACACACACACACACACACACACACACAAATGAACACACGCGCGCGCATGCGCTCTCACATACACACACATACACACACACTCACGTTATCACACACACACACACACACACACACGTACGTACGCTCGCACGCACACACACAGACACACACACACACACACACGCGTGCACACACACTCTGACACACACACACACACGAACACACACACACTCTCTCTCATACACACATACACACATACACACACTCACAAACACACCCACGAACACACACATGCGCGTGCACACACACAGACACACACACGCACACACACATACACACGCGTGCAGACACTTTCACACATACACATACACACACACGCACGCACACACTCACAAACGTGCATGCACACACTTTCACACACACACACACACAGACACACGCTCATGCGCACACTCTTTCACACACTCACACAAATATACACGCGCGTGCGTATACACACACACATGCCACAAACACATAAGCACACGCGTGCACAGACACACGCGCGTGCCTATACGCACACGCATACTCACACGTGCAAACACACAAGCACGCCCGCGCGTGCATGCACATATACTCACATACACACGCGTGCGCACATACACACACACGCACACACCAACACACACACCCACACACGCACTCACGCACACACAGACATACACCCACGAACAGACACACACACGCACACACATACACACGCGTGCACACATTTTATCACACACGCACACACACACACACACACACACACGCACATACACACACACACACACACACACACTCACAAACGCACGTGCAGACACACACACACACACACGTGCGCAAACACACCCGCACACAAACACACACACGAACACACGCGGACGCGCATAAAGACACACACGCGCGTGTATACGTACATGCACACACACATACACACACACACGCACACACTCGCACACACACACACACACACTCACAAATGCGCGTACACATACACAAAGACACGTGCACGCGCACACACACACGCGCGCGCGCGCGGGAGCGTAGACGCGCACACACACACACACACACACACACACACACACACACACACTCACAAACGCACACACACACGCATGCGCGCACACGCTCACACACACACACACTGACGCACACATACACAAGCCCACACACACGCACAAACACACGCACAAACACACGCGTGGGCGCATACACATACATACGTACGCGCACATACACACCCAGACACACACACACACACGAACACACGCGGACGCGCATAAAGACACACACACGCGTGTATACTTACACGCGCACACACATACACGCACACACTCGCACGCACACACGCACTCACAAATGCGCGTGCACACACATAAACACACGTGCACGCGCACACACACACACACACACGCGCGCGCGGGAGCGTAGACATACACACACACACACACACACACACACACACACACTCACAAACGCATACACACACACGCGCACACACGCTCACACACACACTGGAGCACACACACACAAGCCCACACACACGCGCGTACGCACGCACAAACACACGCGTGGGCGCACACACATATGCACGCGCACAGACACACCCAGACACACACACGCACACATGCACACACACACGCCCACACACACACACATGCGCATACGAACACACGCACGCACGCACGCACACTCGCGCACACACACACACACGCGCACACGCACTCGCGTGTACACAAACACGCGCGTGCAAGTACACACACACACAGACACAAACACGCGCGTGCAAATACACACACACACGGACACAAACACACTAACACATACACAGACACACAAACATGTGTGTGAACACACAGACATATGCGCGAGCGCACTCACACACACACACATGCACACACATACACAAACACACACACACACACACACAAATGAACATACGCGCGCGCATGCGCTCTCACATACACACACATACACACACACTCACGTTATCACACACACACACACACGTATGTACGCTCGCACGCACACACACAGAGACACACACACACACACACGCGTGCACACACACTCTGACACACACACACACACACGAACACACACACACTCTCTCTCATACACACATACACACATACACACACTCACAAACACACCCATGAACACACACATGCGCGTGCACACACACAGACACACACACGCACACACACATACACACGCGTGCAGACACTTTCACACATACACATACACACACACGCACGCACACACTCACAAACGTGCATGCACACACTTTCACACACACACACACACACACAGACACACGCTCATGCGCACACTCTTTCACACACTCACACAAATATACACGCGCGTGCGTATACACACACACATGCCACAAACACATAAGCACACGCGTGCACAGACACACGCGCGTGCCTATACGCACACGCATACTCACACGTGCAAACACACAAGCACGCCCGCGCGTGCATGCACATATACTCACATACACAAGCGTGCGCACATACACACACACACGCACACACCAACACACACAAACACGTGCGCCCGCACACACACACACACCCACACACGCACTCACGCACACACAGACACACACCCACGAACAGACACACACACACGCGTGCACACATTTTATCACACACGCACACACACACACACACACATACACACACACACACACACACACACACACACACACTCACAAACGCACGTGCAGACACACACACACACACGTGCGCAAACACACCCGCACACAAACACACACACGAACACACGCGGACGCGCATAAAGACACACACGCGCGTGTATACGTACATGCACACACACATACACACACACACGCACACACTCGCACACACACACACACACACTCACAAATGCGCGTACACATACACAAAGACACGTGCACGCGCACACACACACACGCGCGCGCGCGCGCAGGAGCGTAGACGCGCACACACACACACACACACACACACACACACACACACACACACACACTCACAAACGCACACACACACGCATGCGCGCACACGCTCACACACACACACTGACGCACACATACACAAGCCCACACACACGCACAAACACACGCACAAACACACGCGTGGGCGCATACACATACATACGTACGCGCACATACACACCCAGACACACACACACACACACACGCACACGTGCACACACACGCGCCCACACACACACACACACACACACGCACCCACACGTGCGCATACGAATACACGCACGCACGCACGCACACACGCACACACACACGCACACACGCACTCGCGTGGACACAAACACGCGCGTCAAATACACACACACAGACACAAATAAGCGCGTGCAAGTACACACACACACGGACACAAACACACTAACCCATACACAGACACACACACATGTGCGTGAACACACAGACATATGCGCGAGCGCACTCACACACACACACACACGTGCGCGCACATACACAAACACACACATACACACACAAATGAACACACACGCGCATGCGCTCTCACACACACACACATACACACACACACACTCACGTTCTCACACACGCACACACCTACGTATGCTCACACACACACATAGACACACACACACACACGCACACGCATGTGAAGACACACTCTGACACACACACACACACACACACACACACACTCTCTCTCTCTCTCTCACACACACACACACACACACTCACAAACACACCCACGAACACACACATGCGCGTGCACACACACACGTACACACACGCATACACACATACGCACGCGTGCGGGCACTTTCACACATACACATACACACGCACGCACACACACACTCACAAACACGCATGCACACACACACACACACACACATGTAACAGCCCAATTTTTCAATAAGTGATTAATTGTGCTAATTAATTGGTTTATATGATTTATCTGATTTAAATAAATTATTGGATTTATTTAAATGAGTTAATGGATTTAATTAATTTATTCTACTTGGTAGAATATTGTGGATTTATTAGATATTCTCTAATTAATGATAAAATGAGATATTTTGTGAGAAATGAATTGATAGATATTTTTGAGAGAAGAATTATGATGGAAAGAAAATAAAAGGATATATAAGGGAAATTGGAGAGAAAAGAAAAGAGATAGAAACATAAGACAAAGAAAGAAAGAAAATGAGAGAAAGAATAGAGAAAGAGGAGAAAAGAGAAGAGAAGAGGGAAACTTGGAGAAATCATCAAGAACCAACTTCAAGCTTCAATCCAATCAAGGTAAGGGTGAGAAACATTATTATTTGATCAATGCGTATGATTATGTACGAGTTGTGTTGGATTTGTTGGTTGTTTTCTCTATTTTCCATTTCTAGGGCATAAATGGTTTAATCGGTAGAATCGAGTTTTGAACGGTTAGAATTCAAAATAAATTGCATAGTTTAGTCGAGTAATGTTTAGCCGTGATTATTGGATTTCGTTTGATTGAATTTGGTTGAGTTTGTGAGTTTTGACATTTTTGGATAATTGAGGGTTTGAGATTTGAGTGAAAATCGGACGTCGTAGAAATCGTGTTTAATGGTTCTAATTCACTGCTATATGTTAGGTGAGTATGAGTATGTGTTTGTTTTGAAAAAAAGAATTGAATCGGTCGGATTTTCAGGCGAAAATGCAAAATCCCGTAGCCGTGTTTAGGCAAAATTCTGGTTTTTCGGAAAACTTCGAAAATTCATAACTCTTGAACCGTAAGTCGGTTTTGACCCCCGTTCGAAGCGTTGGTAAGTTAGCGAGATTGTCTTTCTACAAAAGAATGGCTTTGAGGCCTGTACCTACTTCAATTATAGCAGAAAATTGAAAACATATTGTTGTGTTGATTTTTACCGTCGCGAATGTGTGTGATTGATGTGTTATTGTGCAGAATACTTTTGTTATATAACGTATAGCTTGTGCATGTTGTGATATGATATGATGTGGGTAGCCGTATGGCGTGAATCCTAGATGGTGGAATCGATTATGAAATATAGTCTTTTGACAAATATATGCATATTATTTGTATGTGAAGAATGCATGAGAACATATTGTGAATATGTGTGCATTGCTTGATAAATATGGTAATGATATTGAAGTGTAAATGCATATTGATTATATGCGATATTGTGAATGCATGAGAACATATTGTGAATATGTGTGCATTGTTTGAAAAGGTAATGAGGTTGAATTATGAATGCATATTTGTTGTATCTGATTATTATGAATTAATGCATGGGAGCATATTGTAAGATATGCGTGCATTGTTTGACAAATATGTTGATGAAAAGTATGAATACTTGATTATATGATATGTTGTGTGTGCAATCTTGTTTAATTCTTGAAGGGAGGAATTGTGTGAATGCATGAGATTAAGACGTGTGATCGGTCTTAAGTGCATTTTGTTATTGATTGCATATGTATCATTTAGTCAAGAGGCAATGTTTGCTAGTTTCGTGGAGACTAGTGGCTTGTCCCAAACCTAGAAGGGTGGGTTTGAAAGCTTAGGGAACGGGCTTTTGTTGTTATCGGTTTAGATGGGTGGACCCGGTTTAAGTGTAAAAATCGAAAAATGATAACAAGTGTTGGTACCACATGGCATGAGTTGCATTGAGTCTCATGGAATGAATATATGATTGTTGTATGAAGTTATGCATAGGTGTATGTACATGACTTGTGTAGTTGTGAACTATGGATATGTTTGATGATTGTATTTACCTATATATATATATATATATATATATATATATATATATATATATATATATATATATATATATATATATATATATATATATATATATATATATATATATATATATATATATATGCTTTGTGAAGTATATGATGAGTTATGATGAAGCGTGTTGAGAATGGTGGAATACGCGTATGTGCATTACTTGTGTAATTGAGAGTTGTGAATATGTGATCATTGTATGAAAGTATGCTTATGAACATGAATTGTTGATTTGAGAATTGTGAATGTGTAATTGTGAATTAGTGAGTAAACATAATATGTGTATGTTCATGTGGAATGTTGAGATTTATGGATACGTGCATGATGAACATGCTTGGTGATTATCCATATTTGATTATATATGTGTTGTATTGTACATGATGAGTTATAATGAATTGTGGTGAGAAAATGTGGAATATATGTATTTTGTGCTTGTGTATTTGTGTATATATAATTATATGCATTGTTATTATGATAATATTTCTCACCCTTCTGCTAGAATGATGTCCTACATGACATTGTGCAGGTATCAAGGAGTAGTATTGCTCGTAGTTACGAGGTCGCTTTTGGTGTAGCCGTTTAGTGAGTTAATTATGTTGGGTCGAGTCATGCTCTGGTCATGTAACACTGGGATCGCTTGGGTTGTGTTTAAGATATACATTATGTATTCTATAAACGTGTTTATATCCATTGGAATATTATGATGTTGACCTTAGTGCCTAAGTGATGTTGTTTTATGTGATAAAAACAAATGTTTCTTTTATGAAAATTGTGGTATAATTGAATCCGCTGCTACATGCAAAATGAAGTTTTGTAAGGCATAATTTTATATTGAAATAGTAATGAGCATGACAGGTGGTTTTGATATTTTGAAAGTTTTGTGTAATGCCCTTTTGTAAATGCATGGAAATTTACTCTGATTATTCATATATTATCCGTGGGGTTTAGAAGGGTGTTACATTAGTGGTATCAGAGTCTGGTTGGTCCATCCGACCGGGTTTCTAATGTTGTTTGTTTCCTAGTATGCGACATGTGTGTGAAAACACTGTCGGTACATGTTTCTTTTTCTAACCCTTGTCTGCAGGAGTGGGATTGAAATAAGTGGGGGAGAAGCTTGTGCTTCTCCAAGATGCTTCAAGTGTGGAGTGGTGGTTCAGTGTGTTGTTAAATGCTATTATAGTTTGGTAAAGATGGTTTATGCCCCATCATGATTTTCGACTGTCTATTGACAAATTGAGGAACTGATCACCCTTAATCTCTTGTTGATTGTGGACGAGAACATGTTTGATGGAATAGACGTGTCTTGCGAGCATAGATGGTGTGTATAGTGAATTGTTTGAAGTTAAGCCAAGTTCTTACAGATTGTTTTGATGAGTTGGTGCAGGATGGTGCTGAGATGTTTATGTTGATGGCAACTTTTTAGTGTGAATGGAAGGGGTGAAGTTGGTGGTTTGCTAATTATTTGTGATCTTTCAAAAGTTTTTCCTGATGAGATAAGTGATTTACTGCCATAAGGTGAAGTGGAGTTTTCGATCGACTTAGTTCCTCGAACTAGTCCGGTATCAATGACTCCATATCGTATGTCCGCATCGGAATTGAAAGAGTTGAAGAGTCAACTTGAAGATCTGCTTGAGAAGAGGTTTATTCGTCCGAGTGTGTCACCGTGGGGTGCACCAGTTTTGTTAGTTAAGAAGAAATAAGGTTCTATGAGGCTTTGTATGGATTATCGACAATTGAACAAGGTGACTATCAAGAATAAGTATCCACTTCCAAGGATTAATGATTTGATGGATTAGTTGGTTGGTGCAAGTGTGTTCAGTAAGATAGATTTGAGATCTGGGTATCATCAGATTCGTGTGAAGGCTGAAGATATTCAGAAGACTGCTTTTAGAACAAGGTATGGACATTATGAGTATTTTGTGATGCTTCTTTGATGGGTTTTGGAGGTGTGTTGATGCAACATCAGCAAGTTGCAGCTTATGCTTCAAGGAAACTTAAAGTGCATGAGAGGAATTATCTGACGCATGACTTAGAGTTGGCCGCTGTTGTATTTGTGTTGAAGCTTTGGAGGCATTATTTGTTTAGTTCGAGATTTGAGGTATTTAGTGATCATAAGAGTTTGAAGTATCTCTTTGATCAGAAAGAATTGAATGCAATGCAAAGAAGATGATTAGAACTTCTAAAGGATTATGATTTTGGTTTGAATTACCATCTGGGTAAAGCAAGCATGGTAGCCGATGCATTGAGTAGGAAATTTTTGCATATGTCGACGATGATGGTAAAAGAGTTGGAAATGATTGAGCAATTTCGAGATATGAGTTTGGTTTGTGAAGAGACATCTTATGGAGTTAAGATGGATA
The DNA here is from genome assembly GCA_963859935.3 of Lathyrus sativus. Classification (NCBI taxonomy): domain Eukaryota; kingdom Viridiplantae; phylum Streptophyta; class Magnoliopsida; order Fabales; family Fabaceae; genus Lathyrus; species Lathyrus sativus. Next base: position 10,401 of record CAWUDS030001464.1, on the reverse strand, counting down.
TGTTGAAACTTTCTAGTGACATTCTTGATGAGATACGAGAAGGTCAAAATTATGATTTGAGTCTAGTTGATCGGTTGACTTTGATCAATAAAGGTCAAGGTGGTGATTTTAGGATTGATAATAATGGTATTATGAGATGTCGTGATAGAGTTTGTATTCTAGATATTGTTTAGCTGAAGAAGAGTGTTCTTAAGGAAGAGCATCGTAGTGGATTTAGTATTCATCCCGGTGCTACTAAGATGTATCAAGATTTGAGAAAGGTATTTTGGTGGCCTTGTATGAAGAAAGATATTGCCGTGTTTGTGTATTCTTGTTTGACTTGTCAGAAGTCGAAGATTGAACATCAGAAATTGTCGGGTTTGATGCAACCGTTATCTATTCCTGAGTGGAAATAAGATAGCATATCGACGGATTTTGTATCTTGTCAACCTAGAACACCGAGTAATCATGATGCTATTTGGGTTGTTATGGATAGATTGACGAAATCACTCACTTTATTCCAATGCGAACGGATTATCCATTGGAGAAGTTGGTGAAGCTGTACGTTGAGAGGATTGTCAGTTTGCATGGTATTTTGTCTAGCATTGTGTTAGATAGAGATATGAGGTTTACTTCGAGATTTTGGGAAAGTTTGCAAAGTTCTTTGGGTACAAAGTTACGTTTGAGTTCTGCTTATCATCAGCAGATAGATGGTCAGACTGAGAGGATGATTCAGTCACTTGAGGATCTTTTAAGAGCTTGTGTGTTAGAAAAGGGAAGAGCTTGGGATAGCTACTTACCTTTGATTGAGTTTACTTACAACAACAGTTTTCATTCGAGTATTGGAATGACATTGTATGAGGCTTTGTACGGTAAGAGGTGTAGGAATACTTTGTGTTGATGTGTGCCAGGCGAGAGTGTTGTACTCGGACCTGAGATTGTGCAAGAGACGACTAGAAAGATTAAAAGAACCCAAGAAAAAACGTGTTTCGAGAGTTACAATAGTAACTGGTGTCGGTCGAGCTTGAGGTATCGGAAGCACCCACTGTGTTTTGTTGATCTGTATCAGAGTGGCGCAGCGGAAGCATGGAGAAAATAACATGTTAGATTGTTTTACCGCGGTCGCTTGTGGGAATTGCATGATGTGTTCATGTGTCTAAGTTGAGGAAGTGCATTGATTCAGATGGATAGTGTACGAGTGAGAGAGGATTTGATTGTTGAGACATTGCCAGTTCAGGTTGATGAACGAGAAGCAATTTCGAGGTATAGAGATTCCTTTGGTGGAGGTAGTTGGGAGATTAGGATGCGAGAGTCGTATCCAGAGTTATTTGAATCAGGTAACATTTTCGAGAACGAAAATTCCTAAAGTGGGGGAGGGTTGTAACAGCCCAATTTTTCAATAAGTGATTAATTGTGCTAATTAATTGGTTTATATGATTTATCTGATTTAAATAAATTATTGGATTTATTTAAATGAGTTAATGGATTTAATTAATTTATTCTACTTGGTAGAATATTGTGGATTTATTAGATATTCTCTAATTAATGATAAAATGAGATATTTTGTGAGAAATAAATTGATAGATATTTTTGAGAGAAGAATTATGATGGAAAGAAAATAAAAGGATATATAAGGGAAATTGGAGAGAAAAGAAAAGAGATATAAACATAAGAGAAAGAAAGAAAGAAAAGGAGAGAAAGAATAGAGAAAGAGGAGAAAAGAGAAGAGAAGAGGGAAACTTGGAGAAATCATCAAGAACCAACTTCAAGCTTCAATCCAATCAAGGTAAGGGTGAGAAACATTATTATTTGATCAATGTGTATGATTATGTATGAGTTGTGTTGGATTTGTTGGTAGTTTTCTCTATTTTCCATTTCTAGGGCATAAATGGTTTAATCGGTAGAATCGAGTTTTGAATAGTTAGAATTCAAAATAAATTGCATAGTTTAGTCGGGTAATGTTTAGCCGTGATTATTGGATTTGGTTTGATTGAATTTGGTTGAGTTTGTGAGTTTTGACATTTTTGGATAATTGAGGGTTTGAGATTTGAGTGAAAATCGGACGTCGTAGAAATCGTGTTTAATGGTTCTAATTCACTGCTATATGTTAGGTGAGTATGAGTATGTGTTTGTTTCGAAAAAAAGAATCGAATCGGTCGGATTTTCGGGCGAAAATGCAAAATCCCGTAGCCGTGTTTAGGCAAAATTCTAGTTTTTCGGAAAACTTCGAAAATTCATAACTCTTGAACCGTAAGTCGGTTTTAACCCCCGTTCAAAGCGTTGGTAAGTTAGCGAGACTGTCTTTCTAGAAAAAATGGCTTTGAGGCCTGTACCTAGTTCAATTATAGCAGAAAATTGAAAACATATTGTTGTGTTGATTTTTACCGTCGCGAATGTGTGTGATTGATGTGTTATTGTGCAGAATACTTTTGTTATATAACGTATAGCTTGTGCATGTTGTAATATGATATGATGTGGGTAGCCGTATGGCGTGAATCCTAAATGGTGGAATCGATTATGAAATATAGTCTTTTGACAAATATATGCATATTGTTTGTATGTGAAGAATGCATGAGAATATATTGTGAATATGTGTGCATTGCTTGATAAATATGGTAATGATATTGAAGTGTAAATGCATATTGATTATATGCGATATTGTGAATGCATGAGAACATATTGTGAATATGTGTGCATTGTTTGAAAAGGTAATGAGGTTGAATTATGAATGCATATTTGTTGTATCTGATTATTATGAATTAATGCATGAGAGCATATTGTAAGATATGCGTGCATTGTTTGACAAATATGTTGATGAAAAGTATGAATACTTGATTATATGATATGTTGTGTGTGCAATCTTGTTTAATTCTTGAAGGAAGGAATTATGTGAATGCATGGGATTAAGACGTGTGATCGGTCTTAAGTGCATTTTGTTGTTGATTGCATATGCATCATTTAGTCAAGAGGCAATGTTTGCTAGTTTCATGGAGACTAGTGGCTTGTCCCAAACCTAGAAGGGTGGGTTTGAAAGCTTAGGGAACGGGCTTTTGTTGTTATTGGTCTAGAAGGGTGGACCCGGTTTAAGTGTAAAAATCGAAAAATGATAACAAGTGTTGGTACCACATGGCATGAGTTGCATTGAGTTGCATTGAGTCTCATGGAATGAATATATGATTGTTGTATGAAGTTATGCATATGTGTATGTACATGACTTGTGTAATTGTGAACTATGAATATGTTTGATGATTGTATTTGCCTATATATATATATATATATATATATATATATATATATATATATATATATATATATATATATATATATATATATATATATATATATATATATATATATATATATATATATATATATATATATATATATATATATATATATATATATATATATATATATATATATATATATATATATATATATATATATATATATATATATATATATATATATATGTATATGCTTTGTGAAGTATATGATGAGTTATGATGAAGCGTGGTGAGAATGGTGGAATACGCGTATGTGCATTACTTGTGTAATTGAGAGTTATGAATATGTGATCATTGTATGAAAGTATGCTTATGAACATGAATTGTTGATTTAAGAATTGTGAATGTTTAATTGTGAATTAGTGAGTAAACATAATATGTGTATGTTCATGTGGAATGTTGAGATTTATGGATACGTGCATGATGAACATGCTTGGTGATTATCCATATTTGATTATATATGTGTTGTATTGTACATGATGAGTTATAATGAATTGTGGTGAGAAAATGTGGAATATATGTATTTTGTGCTTGTGTATTTGTGTATATATAATTATATGCATTGTTATTATGATAATATTTCTCACCCTTCTGCTGGAATGATGTCCTACATGACATCGTGCATGTATCAAGGAGTAGTATTGCTCGTAGTTACGAGGTCGCTTTTGGTGTAGCCGTTTAGTGACTTAATTATGTTGGGTCGAGTCATGCTCTGGTCATGTAACACTGGGATCGCTTGGGTTGTGTTTAAGATATACATTATGTACTCTATAAACGTGTTTATATCCATTGGAATATTATGATGTTGGCCTTAGTGCCTAAGTGATGTTGTTTTATGTGATAAAAACAAATGTTTCTTTTATGAAAATTGTGGTATAATTGAATCCGCTGCTACATGCAAAATGAAGTTTTGTAAGGCATAATTTTATATTGAAATAGTAATGAGCATGACAGGTGGTTTTGATATTTTGAAAGTTATGTGTAATGCCCTTTTGTAAAGGCGTGGAAATTTACTCTGATTATTCATATATTATCCGTGGGGTTTAGAAGGGTGTTACATTAGTGGTATCAGAGCCTGGTTGGTCCATCCGACCAGGTTGTCTAATGTTGTTTGTTTCCTAGTATGCGACATGTGTGTGAAAACACTGTCGGTACATGTTTCTTTTTCTAACCCTTGTCTGCAGGAGTGGGATTGAAATAAGTGGGGAAGAAGCTTGTGCTTCTCCAAGATGCTTCAAGTGTGGAGTGGTGGCTCAGTGTGTTGTTAAATGCTATTATAGTTTGGTAAAGATGGTTTATGCCCCATCATGATTTTCGACTGTCTATTGACAAATTGAGGAACTGATCACCCTTAATCTCTTGTTGATTGTGGACGAGAACATGTTTGATGGAATAGACGTGTCTTGCGAGCATAGATGGTGTGTATAGTGAATTGTTTGGAGTTAAGCCAAGTTCTTACAGATTGTTTTGATGAGTTGGTGCAGGATGGTGCTGAGATGTTTATGCTGATGGCAACTTTTTAGTGTGAATGGAAGTGGTGAAGTTGGTGGTTTGCTAATTATTTGTGATCTTCCAAAAGTTTTTCCTGATGAGATAAGTGATTTACTGCCATAAGGTGAAGTGGAGTTTTCGATCGACTTAGTTCCTCGAACTAGTCCGGTATCAATGACTCCATATCGTATGTCCGCATCGGAATTGAAAGAGTTGAAGAGTCAACTTGAAGATCTGCTTGAGAAGAGGTTTATTCGTCCGAGTGTGTCACCGTGGGGTGCACCAGTTTTGTTAGTTAAGAAGAAATAAGGTTCTATGAGGCTTTGTATGGATTATCGACAATTGAACAAGGTGATTATCAAGAATAAGTATCCACTTCCAAGGATTGATGATTTGATGGATCAGTTGGTTGGTGCAAGCGTGTTCAGTAAGATAGATTTGAGATCTGGGTATCATCAGATTCGTGTGAAGGCTGAAGATATTCAGAAGACTGCTTTTAGAACAAGGTATGGACATTATGAGTATTTTGTGATACTTCTTTGATGGGTTTTGGAGGTGTGTTGATGCAACATCAGCAAGTTGCAACTTATGCTTCAAGGAAACTTAAAGTGCATGAGAGGAATTATCTGACGCATGACTTAGAGTTGGCCGCTGTTGTATTTGTGTTGAAGCTTCGGAGGCATTATTTGTTTAGTTCGAGATTTGAGGTATTTAGTGATCATAAGAGTTTGAAGTATCTCTTTGATCAGAAAGAATTGAATGCAATGCAAAGAAGATGATTAGAACTTCTAAAGGATTATGATTTTGGTTTGAATTACCATCTGGGTAAAGCAAACATGGTAGTCGATGCATTGAGTTGGAAATTTTTGCATATGTCGACGATGATGGTAAAAGAGTTGGAAATGATTGATCAATTTCGAGATATGAGTTTGGTTTGTGAAGAGACATCTTATGGAGTTAAGATGGATATGTTGAAACTTACTAGTGACATTCTTGATGAGATACGAGAAGGTCAAAATTATGATTTGAGTCTAGTTGATCGGTTGACTTTGATCAATAAAGGTCAAGGTGGTGATTTTAGGATTGATAATAATGGTATTATGAGATGTCGTGATAGAGTTTGTATTCTAGATATTGTTGAGCTGAAGAAGAGTGTTCTTGAGGAAGAGCATCGTAGTGCATTTAGTATTCATCCCGGTGCTACTAAGATGTATCAAGATTTGAGGAAGGTATTTTGGTGGCCTTGTATGAAGAAAGATATTGCCGAGTTTGTGTATTCTTGTTTGACTTGTCAGAAGTTGAAGATTGAACATCAGAAATTGTCGGGTTTGATGCAACCATTATCTATTCCTGAGTGGAAATAAGATAGCATATCGACGGATTTTGTATCTTGTCAACCTAGAACACCGAGTAATCATGATGCTATTTGGGTTGTTATGGATAGATTGACGAAATCACTCACTTTATTCCAATGCGAACGGATTACCCATTGGAGAAGTTGGTGAAGCTGTACGTTGAGAGGATTGTCAGTTTGCATGGTATTTTGTCTAGCATTGTGTTAGATAGAGATATGAGGTTTACTTCGAGATTTTGGGAAAGTTTGCAAAGTTCTTTGGGTACAAAGTTATGTTTGAGTTCTGCTTATCATCAGCAGATGGATGGTCAGACTAAGAGGATGATTCAGTCACTTGAGGATCTTTTGAGAGCTTGTGTGTTAGAAAAGGGAAGAGCTTGGGATAGCTATGATGAAGCGTGGTGAGAATGGTGGAATACACGTATGTGCATTACTTGTGTAATTGAGAGTTGTGAATATGTGATCATTGTATGAAAGTATGCTTATGAACATGAATTGTTGATTTGAGAATTGTGATGTGTAATTGTGAATTAGTGAGTAAACATAATATGTGTATGTTCATGTGGAATGTTGAGATTTATGGATACGTGCATGATGAACATGCTTGGTGATTATCCATATTTGATTTTATATATATATATATATATATATATATATATATATATATATATATATATATATATATATATATATATATATATATATATATATATATATATATATATATATATATATATATATATATATATATATATATATATATATATATATATATATATATATATATATATATATATATATATATATATATATATATATATATATATATATATATATATATATATATATATATATATATATATATATATATATATATATATATATATATATATATATATATATATATATATATATATATATATATATATATATATATATATATATATTGTATTGTACATGATGAGTTATAATGAATTGTGGTGAGAAAATTTGGAATATATGTATTTTGTGCTTGTGTATTTGTGTATATATAATTATATGCATTGTTATTATGATAATATTTTTCACCCTTCTGCTGGAATGATGTCCTACATGACATCGTGCAGGTATTAAGGAGTAGTATTGCTCGTAGTTACGAGGTCGCTTTTGGTGTAGCCGTTTAGTGAGTTAATTATGTTGGGTCGAGTCATGCTCTGGTCATGTAACACTGGGATCGCTTGGGTTGTGTTTAAGATATACATTATGTACTCTATAAACGTGTTTATATCCATTGGAATATTATGATGTTGGCCTTAGTGCCTAAGTGATGTTGTTTTATGTGATAAAAACAAATGTTTCTTTTATGAAAATTGTGGTATAATTGAATCCGCTGCTACATGCAAAATGAAGTTTTGTAAAGCATAATTTTATATTGAAATAGTAATGAGCATGACAGGTGGTTCTGATATTTTGAAAGTTATGTGTAATGCCCTTTTGTAAATGCATGGAAATTTACTCTGATTATTCATATATTATCCGTGGGGTTTAGAAGGGTGTTACAACACACACGTACGTACACTCACACACACACACACACACACACGCACACACACACATGCATGCACACACACACACACACACGCACATACACATACGCACACACACACACACACGTCCGCACACACACTCACACACATGCGGGTGCGCATACACACTCTTTCACACACACACACACATACACACACACACACACACACACACACACACGTGCGCACACGCACAGACATACGCACACACACACACACGAACACACACACGCGCACACATGCACAAACTCACGTGCGTGCACAAACACACGCGCGTGCACAAACACACGCGCGTGCACAAACACACGCGCGTGCACATACACATACGCACGTGGACACACACCCGCGTGCACATAGACACACGCACGTACATACAAACACACACACACACACACACACACACACACACACACACACACACATACACAGACACATACACACACGCGTGCGTACACTCTCTCTCTCTCTCTCACACACACATACACAAATACAAACGCACACACATACATAGACACACACACACACACACGTGCACACACACACACACACACACGTGCGCGCGCCCACGCATAAACACACACACACAGAGAACAACACACACGCGCGCGTGCTCTCACGTACACACACTCGCGTGCGTACACACACACACGCACACACGTACGCGCACACATACACACACAGGTGCGCACACATATACACACATACGAACACGCGTGCACCCGCACACACACACACACGAACACGTGCGCCGACAAACATACACACACACACACACAAACACATGCGTACACACACGCGCGCGCGCGCACGATCGCACTTACACACATTCACACAGACACACACACAAACACACGCAAACACATACACACAGACAAACACACACACAAACGCGCGCGTGTGCAAACATATACAAACACACACACACGCGCGTGCTCACACACATACACACACACACGCGGGTGCACAATCACACACGCGCGCACACACACACCCGTACACACACACGCGTGCGCACACTATCTCTCTCTCTCACACACACACACACACAAACGCGTGTGCACACAGACACACACACACACACGCGTGCGCGTACACAAACACACTCGCTCACACGCACACACACACATACACACACACACACTTACGTTCTCCCACACGCACGCACGTACGTACGCTCGCACGCACACACACAGAGACACACACACACACGCACACGCGCGTGCACACACAAACACACATATACACTCTCTCTCACACACACACCCGCACATACACACACACTCACAAACACACGCACGAACACACACATGCGCGTGTACACACACACGCACACACATATACACACGCGTGCAGACACTTTCACACATACACATACACACGCACGCACGCACGCACACACACACACTCACAAACGCGCATGCACACACACACACACACACGCACATACACACGCATACTCACACACACGCACACACACATACACACACACACACGTGCGTACACACACACACTTGCGTGGGCACAAACACATACACACACACACATGCATACACGCATGCACATACACATACGCACACACACACACACGCTCGCACACACACGAGTGCGCACACTCTCACGCACATGCGCGTGCGCATACATAATCTTTCACACACACACGCACACGTGCGCACACGCACACACACATGTGTGCGCATACACACAAACACGCACACACGCGCACACACGCACACACACACACGCGCGCTTGCACCAACGCACGCGTGTGCACATACACATACGCACGCGCACACACACCCGCGTGCACATAGACACACTCACGCGCAAACAAACACACACACACACACACGTGCACACATACACACACAAGCGCGCACATACATACTCACTTGCGTGGGCGCACGCACGTACGCACGCACGCATGCACGCACACACGCGCGCACACACACACACTCACACCCACGAACAAACATACGCGCGTGCACACACTTACAGACACATACACACACATACACACGCGTGCGCACACTCACACGCACACACACTCAACCACACACACACACACATGCATACACACACACACACACTCATAAACGTGCGTGCATACACACACACAAACACACGCACGCACGCACGGACGCACACACATACACAAACGCATTCACAAACGCGCGTGCAAACACACACGCACGCACGCACACGCAAACACGCGCGTGTGCACACTCTCACACACAAACACGCGCGCGCGTGCGCACACACACACACACACACATACACACGCACACACACGCACACAGGCGTGCACACACAAGCACACGCGCGTGCACACTCTCAAAAACACAAACACGCGCGCGGGTGCGCACGCACATACGCACACGCACACACACGCGCGTGCATATACACGCAAACACACACACACACACGCACACACGCATGCACACACTCTCTCTCACACACACACGTGCGCACACACACACAAACGCGTGTGCACATACACACACACACACATGCGTTCGCACAAACACGTACACACACGCGTACGCACACACTTACACACACACGCGTGCGCACACACACGCACACACGCACGCAGACACACACATACACACATGTGCGCGCACACACACACGCACACACACGCAACAGAAACACGCTCGTGCGCACCCACTCTCTCTCTCTCACACACACACACACATACACACACGCGCGCGTACGCATATACACA
>CAWUDS030001463.1:1007500-1024974 GCA_963859935.3 Lathyrus sativus | reverse complement strand
GGCTGACCCATTGGCTGTCAGAGATTGGGTATATGATTCCTGCGTCTAGTAGCTTTTTTACCTCGTCTTTGACTACAGTGCTTAGGATCGGGTTTATCCTTCTCTGATGTTCTCTCGAAGTTTTGCAGTCTTCCTCCAGCATGAGACGGTGCATACAGATGGAGGGACTTATGCCTTTTAGATCGCTTATATTATAGCCTAACGCAGTTGGGTATCTCCTTAGGACTTCTAATAATCGCTCAGTTTCTGATTGCCCTAAGTTAGCGTTTACTATTACTGGTCTTTTGAATTCTGTATCTAAGAATTCATACCTGAGAGTTTTGGGTAGCTCTTTAAGTTCTAAAGCTGGGTTTTTCGGACCTGGCATGTGATTTGGAGTGAGTGCTAAGATCTCGCTCAGACTATCATCTTTGTATGGTGCACGCCAGTTGTCGTCTTCATGAATATCAGGGATCAGGATTTTCATTGTAACATCCTAATTTTTCCATACACTAAATAATATATCTAGTTAGATTTGAGATTTTAACAATGCTAGTTATTAAAAATTAAATGTTGAAACTAACACTTATAATAATTAATTTATTAATTAATTACTTTTTATATTTATTACTTTTATTCTTCAATTTGAATATCATCGTTTCATTTTATAAACTAAACTTTGAAATTTAAATTGGTACTTAAAACCCTTAACTTTAAGTTAATTAATTATTCATATTATTATTATCATTATTGTTGTTCTTGTTTTGTTATTATTAATTGATTTTATTTTATTTGAATATTATCATTTTACTCTATAAACCAATTAATAAATAAAATAATCTTAAGACAATAAAAATATCAAATAACTATCCTTTTTACTATTTTTATTATTATTAATATTATTAACATTTTACTTTTTATAAAAGAAATATATATCTCATTTTCTATTAATATCCTACATAATATTATGTCATGAAATCAAGCTCCCATACCTTTGTCATAAATTATTTTCACAAAGTCATACTAGAACACCTAAAGCACTATTGATGAAAGATTAGTAAATATTTGATAGAGACATATTTACTAGCAAGAGTTGAAAAGTTGGAAGGTATGGGCAAAAGATGATAAATTATGTTATTTTAATATTTTACAACTAGTATAAATAGGGGTCTCTTCCACCCCATTTTCATTCATTCAATCACAAATCATCTTTCTTACTTCTTTACTTCTTTCCTTCTCTAATTTCTTCATATAGCAATATTAGTTTTAGTTATCGAAGTTCCCACGATATCGGTTCGTAACCTTTAGAGTATTTTGTGGTAAAAGTTCTTCTAAAGTTTCAAGGGAGTTTTATACGTCAAAGTTCTGCCCAAATCATTTTCATAAGTAATCGGTTCTTGGCAAAGATCGAAGACAACACTTGTGGACTTTCAACAACACTCAACAAAAGGTGGGGGCAAGATTTCGTATACGATTGGGACGGTTAGCGTAAAATAACTTAATATATATGTGTGTAGTGGTGACCTAAGCCCTACTAGCGATAAATAATTAAGGAGAGCCTATTCTCAAATAATGATTTTCACAAATCACTAGGCGAGGTTACGCCGGCCTTAATTAATTATCATAGGAATAATCTTTGACAATTTGGTATTGTATTGTGCTTGCATTATTCGGTTAATTTTATAATTGTTTATTTTATTTATACTTGAATGATTGTGATTGATAGATTAAGGAAATAATCGGTTAATGAGAGAAAAACATTGCTAGATATTAAGTAATTGATCCCCATTAACATAAGGAAAGTTGGATACAATGAGTAGTTATATTTGGTTGGGTTCTGGCTAAGGAAAGACTTGGTCGACTATGCCGTTTACAGTCCACCTCTCTTACCTGGGAAGTTAACCATACAATTACCCATTATACAAACTGAACTTATTATGTAAGGACAAAGATCAAATATGGCAAGACATTGGATGGATTTGGTACTCAACCTAAGTATCTAGATAATAAGTATAACTTGAAAAGTTGATACGATAATTCCCCATTATTAACTTAATACTTATGGCTAAGAGTTGCCACAAGATGAGTGAGTGATCATATAGACTTGCATTAAGGAATGTGTAAGTCCACCGCCGTGCGGTATGGGACGCACGAGGTTGATCAGTCGCCTGCAATCCCGACGGGGATTATTATCTATGCATGCTAGGCAAGACAAGGTTCTTGGCCTGAATTCTCAGGGACGATCGACTTATAACACCTAGGCTCCATGTGAAGTTAGGTGGCGTAGCTCTTGGTAATTGGGAGTACGTTGGTGGCATGTGGTCTAGTGATATCTGATCTTGGTAAATGGGATAGATATCATTGACAGCGTTTAGTGGCCTGAGTCAGCATATAGTTCAGGGATGCATTAGAATAAATAAAGTATATGTAATTGTGGGTATAAGATACGCTTGTTTGTATAAATATGGTTTCCATATATATTATTATTTTACACATTCATTCCCACTTTTAAACTTGTACATGAATCTTAGCCCTGTGTCATTTTTGTTTTGCATTTTGGATTATTTTATGACGATCAGACGATGAGCTCGAATCTTGCGTACTTCCCGACAACTCAGAAGGAAAGGATATGAAGTGACGTGGAGATGTGTTACTATAACATCTAGATTGGGAGCTGTTAGTGTTTTGTCAAACGCTAATCACATCCCTACTACTACAGTCAGTATAAGTGTCAGTCTTGTTGGACTTAGGAGGTCCCTTTTGGTATGCTTTCTTTTTGGTTTCCTTTCTGTACTTTTATTTTATGTTTTATCTATGTGGCAAGGCCGCTAGTCTTAACGGTGTCAAACTCTGTAAAATATATTTGAAGCATATGTATGTGAAACAGTATGTTTTTAAATAATTAAGTATTGTCCTTTAAAAATTTCAAATTTTTCTGTATTTTTATAAGGTTTCATTAGAATTCCACTAATGGGACATAGGCTGTCTCATTTAATGGTATCAGAGCTGGTCGATTCAGCTCGGACCGTAAGTGTCTAGAATTATACTGACTGTATCAAGTTGGATTCCAAACTGGATGATAACTTTTCTTCTGTGCATTGAGTCTTCATCTTGAGAGCCTTCTAGTATAATGGTCTAGGAAACTTATTTAGCACACTTTATTTTTCCTCCCCAACGGTCACAAACCCAACGGTAACGTAACGGACACTTCACAAAATTCACTTTATAAATACTTCACACCCATCCATTATTTTCATATCAATTCCTAAATATTTATCTATACCTTTCAAATGGCTAAATCCTTTCTTTTATTCATCACTCTTCTTGTCATTATTTTGTTTGTTATTGGTATCATCAAGCATGAAGAATTAGGTAAAGATTTCGTAGCAATAATGATAATTATAGTTTTACCACTATTAGTCTTAGCTTGGTTTACAAGTAGAGGTTTTTGAATGAGACATGGTCACGATTTTTGTAATCGTTGTTATTAAATAAATTGATACATTTTTGTTTATACATTAAATGTTGATTATGTTTTCCTGAATTCTAGTTATATTTAAGATATTAATTCAACATTTTAGACACAATTATCCCTTGCCTGTGGGAGACTTGATAAAAATCCTTATCGATGAATCATTCATTGGGATATAAATATACATAATTGTTATGTTCTTTATGTCTTGTGAATGATTGAACCTAATAACTATTCCTTTTCAGGAAGTTATGGTTCAGAACGTCAGAGGTGCGAGGCGTGGTAGGAGTGCTGCTAGAGGCACTACTAGAGGTATACGTAGGAATGCGAGTGATGAAGTTACTCCTGAAGGAGCACCTACCATTCCCATTGGACGAGAAGATCATTCCCAAACTGGAACGAACTCTCAAGCTGACACTCGAGATGTTCGTGAACTTGCTGCAGCTGTGTTAGTTCAAACACAACAAAATGCTCAAATCCTGCAAATCACTCGAGATCATCAACTCTTTCAGCAACAACAAAGGGAAATGGTGCATGAGGATACAGGATTGAACTCGTTTCTGAAAGGAAAACCACCACAGTTTGGTGGTGACTTTAATCCGGAGGGTGCTGAGAAATGGTTGCAAGAAATGGAGAAGATATTTTCTTTCACTCACTGTAGAGAGAATAGAAGGGTTGGTTATGCAACATTCATGCTGACAGGCGATGCTGAAGCTTGGTGGAGAGGAAAGTATAGATTATTGGAAGAGGAAGGAAGAGAAATCAATTGGACCTTGTTCAAAGAAGAATTTTTGGGGAAGTATTTTCCAAAGTTATGTAGGAAAGAGAAGGAGAGAGAATTTCAGAATCTACGTCAAGGTGTGATGACGGTGGGAGAATATACTAGGAAGTTTGAATCCTTGCTAAAGTATTCTGAGTTTTACCGCTTGCATCCAAGGGAAGAATGGATGTGTGAAAAGTATCAAGATGGATTGAAATATGATATCCAGAGGGCAGTTTTACCTCTGCATATTATGCGCTTTGGTGAGCTAGTAGAAAGGTGTCTGGAGTTGGAAGGGATTGACAATAGGAAGAATCAATATGGATCAGGAGGATCAACCCAAAACAACAATCACAAGGGCCACTTTAACCGAGGCCACGGAGGAAGAATCCAACGAGGGGGTAGGCCATATCAAAGGCCTACACCTTATCATAACCAGGATTCTAGAAGGTTAATGTTCAAGTGTTACAGCTGTGGAGGGGCACATCTTAACAAAGATTGTCCAAATAGAAATATTGGAACTTGTTTTCGCTGTGGTCAGAAAGGCCACTTTCTCAAAGATTGTCCCCAAGGACAAAGTCAACCAACAGGCCAGAGGAGCGGCCTAATAAACAATAACAACATAGGGAGAGCAAGAAATGGAGGCCCAAGTGTTGGTCAGAGACCTCAGAATCAAAATAAGCCAACCACAGGAAGAGTATTTACAATTAGAGGAGCTGAGATCTCAAAGTCAGCTGGGTTAATTCAAGGTATGTGTTTAATTGGAGATAAGTTGGTATCAGTTTTATTCGATTCAGGAGCTACACATTCTTTTATATCTACCTCTTGTGCTGAATTTTTGGGATTCGAAATTGTTGATCACGATTATAAGTTGACTATCACAACTCCCTCGGGAGAAAGAATGGTAACTTATTCAGTCTGTGTAGACTGTCCAATAATCTTAGAAAATAGAAGATTCTTAGTAGATCTTGTGGTACTCCCGCTACAAGACCTAGATGTCATCTTAGGAATGGATTGGTTATCAGCCAACGATGTCAACTTGAGATGCAAGGAGAAAATTTTTACATTTGGAGAAGATAGTGGAGAAATCAGCAAAGCTGAAACCCTCACTCAAAGTTTTATGATGCTATTCTCCATGTCAGTAGGAGAAACCCCTAGTGTGGAAAATTTTCCCGTAGTCTGTGAATTCCCGGAAGTCTTTCCAGAAGAAGTTCCAGGTTTACCACCGGTTAGGGAAGTGGAATTTTCTATAGACTTGGTTCCAGGAACTGGACCAATTTCTATATCTCCTTATCGAATGTCACCCTCAGAGCTTGCGGAGTTAAAGAAACAATTAGACGAGATGTTAGAGAAAGAATTTATTAGACCAAGTGTATCGCCATGGGGAGCTCCAATCTTGTTTGTGAAGAAGAAGGATGGTTCTTCTAGACTTTGTGTGGATTACAGACAACTCAATAAAGCCACTGTGAAAAACAAGTATCCTTTGCCTAGAATCGACGACTTGATGGATCAGTTAAAAGGAGCATCAGTATTCTCAAAGATTGACTTGAAGTCTGGATATCATCAGATCAGGGTGAAGGAAGATGATATTCCAAAAACAGCTTTTAGATCCCGTTATGGACACTATGAGTACTTAGTTATGCCATTTGGTTTGACTAATGCTCCAGCAGTATTCATGGATTACATGAATAGGATCTTTAGGTCATACTTAGATCAATTTGTTGTAGTTTTCATTGATGACATTCTGATTTATTCCAAGAATGAGGTAGAGCACAGAGAACATTTGAGAATTGTGCTACAGATATTAAAGGACCTTCAATTGTACGCGAAATTCTCGAAATGTGAATTTTGGTTGAAGGAGGTACAATTTCTTGGTCATGTAATTAGTAAAGAAGGTATTGCAGTAGACCCAAGTAAAGTCGAAGCAATAACAAAGTGGGAGAGTCCAAAGAATGTTGGCGAGATTCGAAGTTTTCTTGGACTAGCTGGATATTATCGGAGGTTCATTGAAGGATTTTCAAAGATCGCTTTGCCCATGACTCAGTTAACGAGGAAAGGTAAAAACTTTGAATGGACTAAAGAGTGTGAAGAAAGTTTTCAGAAGCTAAAGGAAAGATTGACTTCATCACCAATACTCATCTTACCAGACCCATTAGGAAATTTTGATGTGTATTGTGATGCGTCATATCAAGGTCTTGGGTGTGTGTTGATGCAAGAAAGGAAAGTGATAGCTTATGCATCAAGACAATTGAAGGTGCATGAGAGGAACTACCCAACTCACGACCTAGAGTTAGCGGCAATTGTGTTTGCCTTAAAGATTTGGAGGCATTATCTTTATGGATCAAAGTTCACTGTGTTAAGTGATCACAAAAGCCTGAAGCATTTATTTGATCAGAAAGATTTAAACATGAGACAAAGGCGCTGGATGGAATTCTTGAAGGACTATGATTTTGAGTTGCAATATCATCCCGGAAAGGCCAATGTTGTAGCAGACGCTTTGAGTCGAAAGAAACTTCATGTATCTGCAATGATGTTGAAGGAAGAAGAGTTGATTGACAAATTCGTGGATTTAAACTTAGGAGTACATCACAATGAAGGAAGTATATTCATAGGCGCTATTGTCGTGTCTAATGAATTTCTGAAATGGATCAAAGATGAACAACAACTTGATGACCGTCTAGTGAGCATAAAGGAAAATATAAGAAATGGTCAAAATGGAGAGTTTAACATAAGGAGTGATGGAATCCTAAGGTTTAAAGAAAGGTTGTGTGTACCTCAAAATCAGGATATTCAAAAGTTGATTTTGGAAGAGGGCCACAAAAGTAAGTTGAGTTTTCATCCAGGAGCCACAAAGATGTATCAAGACTTGAAGAAAATGTTTTGGTGGGTTGGAATGAAGAGACATATAGCAGAATATGTTCAAAGTTGCTTGGTATGTCAGAAGGCAAAGATTGAACATCAGAAGCCAGCCGGATTGCTACAACCTTTAGATATTCCAGAGTGGAAGTGGGACGGAATAGCCATGGATTTTGTAACCGCTTTGCCTAAGACTCAGAAACAACATGATGCAATTTGGGTGATCATTGATAGGTTGACAAAGAGTGCACATTTCATTCCCATCAACCAGACGTTTAAATTAGAGAGACTAGCTCAGGTATATGTAAAGGAGATTGTTAGATTGCATGGAATACCTTCAAGTATAGTCAGTGATAGAGATCCCAGATTCACATCAAATTTTTGGCATCAGTTGCATTTAGAGTTAGGAACAAAACTGAGGTTAAGTTCAGCTTATCATCCCCAAACGGATGGCCAGTCTGAGAGGACGATTCAATCGTTAGAGGATTTGTTGAGAGCTTGTGCTCTTGAACACAAAGGAAGTTGGGACGAGTTCTTACCATTGATTGAGTTTACTTACAACAATAGTTTTCACTCAAGTATCGGCATGGCTCCATATGAAGCATTATACGGAAGAAAGTGTCGTACACCTTTATGTTGGTATGAGGTTGGAGAAAATAAAATATTGGGTTCAGAATTCGTGCAACAAACGACAGATCAGGTTAAACTTATTAGAGAAAAAATGAAGGCAGCACAGGACCGTCAAAAGAGTTATAATGATAAGAGGAGAAGACCTTTGGAGTTCGAGGCAGGAGATCACGTGTTCATTAGGGTAACTCCTAGGGCGGGAATTGCACGAGCAATCAAAACTAGGAAGTTAACACCAAGGTTTATCGGGCCTTTTCAAATTCTACGGCGGATTGGACCTGTAGCGTATCACATTGCTTTGCCGCCAAACTTGTCTAATCTTCATGATGTATTTCATGTATCACAACTGAGGAAGTATTATCCGGACCCTTCACATGTCATTGAGCCTGAAACTGTGGAACTTAGAGATAATTTGGAATATGAGGCTATACCTGTCAAGATCTTAGATCATCGTATTAAAGAACTTCGTGGAAAGCAAATACCATTGGTTAGAGTCGTGTGGGATGATGTAACTGGTGATTCTACTTGGGAAAGAGAAGAAGACATGCGTCAGAAGTATCCACATATGTTTTAGGTACGCTAAATTTCGAGGACGAAATTTCTTTTAAGGGGGGTGGTAATGTAACATCCTAATTTTTCCATACACTAAATAATATATCTAGTTAGATTTGAGATTTTAACAATGCTAGTTATTAAAAATTAAATGTTGAAACTAACACTTATAATAATTAATTTATTAATTAATTACTTTTTATATTTATTACTTTTATTCTTCAATTTGAATATCATCGTTTCATTTTATAAACTAAACTTTGAAATTTAAATTGGTACTTAAAACCCTTAACTTTAAGTTAATTAATTATTCATATTATTATTATCATTATTGTTGTTCTTGTTTTGTTATTATTAATTGATTTTATTTTATTTGAATATTATCATTTTACTCTATAAACCAATTAATAAATAAAATAATCTTAAGACAATAAAAATATCAAATAACTATCCTTTTTACTATTTTTATTATTATTAATATTATTAACATTTTACTTTTTATAAAAGAAATATATATCTCATTTTCTATTAATATCCTACATAATATTATGTCATGAAATCAAGCTCCCATACCTTTGTCATAAATTATTTTCACAAAGTCATACTAGAACACCTAAAGCACTATTGATGAAAGATTAGTAAATATTTGATAGAGACATATTTACTAGCAAGAGTTGAAAAGTTGGAAGGTATGGGCAAAAGATGATAAATTATGTTATTTTAATATTTTACAACTAGTATAAATAGGGGTCTCTTCCACCCCATTTTCATTCATTCAATCACAAATCATCTTTCTTACTTCTTTACTTCTTTCCTTCTCTAATTTCTTCATATAGCAATATTAGTTTTAGTTATCGAAGTTCCCACGATATCGGTTCGTAACCTTTAGAGTATTTTGTGGTAAAAGTTCTTCTAAAGTTTCAAGGGAGTTTTATACGTCAAAGTTCTGCCCAAATCATTTTCATAAGTAATCGGTTCTTGGCAAAGATCGAAGACAACACTTGTGGACTTTCAACAACACTCAACAAAAGGTGGGGGCAAGATTTCGTATACGATTGGGACGGTTAGCGTAAAATAACTTAATATATATGTGTGTAGTGGTGACCTAAGCCCTACTAGCGATAAATAATTAAGGAGAGCCTATTCTCAAATAATGATTTTCACAAATCACTAGGCGAGGTTACGCCGGCCTTAATTAATTATCATAGGAATAATCTTTGACAATTTGGTATTGTATTGTGCTTGCATTATTCGGTTAATTTTATAATTGTTTATTTTATTTATACTTGAATGATTGTGATTGATAGATTAAGGAAATAATCGGTTAATGAGAGAAAAACATTGCTAGATATTAAGTAATTGATCCCCATTAACATAAGGAAAGTTGGATACAATGAGTAGTTATATTTGGTTGGGTTCTGGCTAAGGAAAGACTTGGTCGACTATGCCGTTTACAGTCCACCTCTCTTACCTGGGAAGTTAACCATACAATTACCCATTATACAAACTGAACTTATTATGTAAGGACAAAGATCAAATATGGCAAGACATTGGATGGATTTGGTACTCAACCTAAGTATCTAGATAATAAGTATAACTTGAAAAGTTGATACGATAATTCCCCATTATTAACTTAATACTTATGGCTAAGAGTTGCCACAAGATGAGTGAGTGATCATATAGACTTGCATTAAGGAATGTGTAAGTCCACCGCCGTGCGGTATGGGACGCACGAGGTTGATCAGTCGCCTGCAATCCCGACGGGGATTATTATCTATGCATGCTAGGCAAGACAAGGTTCTTGGCCTGAATTCTCAGGGACGATCGACTTATAACACCTAGGCTCCATGTGAAGTTAGGTGGCGTAGCTCTTGGTAATTGGGAGTACGTTGGTGGCATGTGGTCTAGTGATATCTGATCTTGGTAAATGGGATAGATATCATTGACAGCGTTTAGTGGCCTGAGTCAGCATATAGTTCAGGGATGCATTAGAATAAATAAAGTATATGTAATTGTGGGTATAAGATACGCTTGTTTGTATAAATATGGTTTCCATATATATTATTATTTTACACATTCATTCCCACTTTTAAACTTGTACATGAATCTTAGCCCTGTGTCATTTTTGTTTTGCATTTTGGATTATTTTATGACGATCAGACGATGAGCTCGAATCTTGCGTACTTCCCGACAACTCAGAAGGAAAGGATATGAAGTGACGTGGAGATGTGTTACTATAACATCTAGATTGGGAGCTGTTAGTGTTTTGTCAAACGCTAATCACATCCCTACTACTACAGTCAGTATAAGTGTCAGTCTTGTTGGACTTAGGAGGTCCCTTTTGGTATGCTTTCTTTTTGGTTTCCTTTCTGTACTTTTATTTTATGTTTTATCTATGTGGCAAGGCCGCTAGTCTTAACGGTGTCAAACTCTGTAAAATATATTTGAAGCATATGTATGTGAAACAGTATGTTTTTAAATAATTAAGTATTGTCCTTTAAAAATTTCAAATTTTTCTGTATTTTTATAAGGTTTCATTAGAATTCCACTAATGGGACATAGGCTGTCTCATTCATGATTTCAGAATATGTAGTTTCCTCCTTTTCTAATTCTCGTATGCATTCGTCAATTACATCTACTATATAGTGTAACACCCCAATTTTTAGTAATTATTTATTAATTAAATTAATCGATTAATTATGTGATTTTAGGCCTAATTGAATTAACTAATTTATGTGATTTAATTGATATATTTGAATTAATTGATTTATTAAAATTATATAAATTATTTGAGTTGTTTGGATTAATTGAATTATTGGACATATTCGAAATAATTGATTTGATTTTTATTATTTAACTTATATTATATATTCTAATTTGTAGAATAATATAGAATTGTTAGATTAATTGATTGGGCCTATTTGGGGGTGTGAATAGATATGAGTTACTAAGCCCATTAAAAATTATTAGGTTAATGAATTTTGAGAATTTTATAAAACAAGAGAAAGGAGATAGAAGAGAATAGAAATATTAGTAAGAAAAAGAGGAAAAAAGAGGCAACAAGAGAGGAGTGGAGAAGAAGAAGATGAAACTCAAAAGAAAGAGCAAAAGTTCAACAAATTCAAGGTAAGGGTGAGTTTTTGTATGATTATTGGGTTATATGATAGTGTATAAATGAGTAGTAGAAAGTGTTTAGGATAAAACCCCAAAAATTTATGAGATTAGAAATTATTAGGTTTTAGAGATAATTTGTGAGTTGTGTTATTCTAATGGTGTTTGAAATTGATATGTTGGTAATTTATAGAGACCCATTCAATATTAGAGTAAACCATTTGAATTTGGAGTATATATATTTTTAAAACAGTAGCGCAAAACAATTGAAATAATTATATTTTGTTCTTCACTGTAGCATCATGAGTTGCTAGAAAAAAATAACAGGAAGTGAAAAGTAGCAGAAATGATAGTAACCCATTAAATTCATGAGTCTTATAATTAAATGGAAATACATTTCTCAAATTAAACCCATTAGCATTTCAATTGATGAGGCAATGAAAATTAATATGAAAATTAGATTACACGTTTTTTTTAGTGATAATAATTTCGTGCATTTGATATTTATAACACTGCTAAACCTCCTACAGTAATTGGCACTTACCATATATGTAGTTTTATATTGGAAAATAATTAATGTATTTTTTTTTAACAACGTGATGCTTGTTAGCTGCAACCTTAGGTGCATTTTATATACTTCACAAGTTGAAGACAACAGTTACAAGGACTAGTAAATTAATTGTGACTTTTCCCTTGTTTCTCATAGTGTAGCGGAAACCTTAAGGAAATAGGTGTTTCTTTGTTATCTCTTACTGTAGTGTGTAGGTTCAATAGGCAATGGATGTGCCTTTCTCTTATACTGTAGCGGTACAAGCAAATTGAAAATGAGAGTGAAAACAATATAATATTTCCCATAGTTCAGTACTGTAGCGGTATTACAAGTAGAAGGAATTGGTAAATGTTATGTAATCAATTTCAGTAGCAACATTTATATAAATTAAAAAAATAGAATTTTATTTAAATATTGAAAATATTTTAATTAATTATTCAAATATTAATTATTTATTCAAATATTCACTAATTATTGAAATATTAGTAGTTTATTAAAATAGTAATTATTTATTTAATATTGAATATTTATTGAGTATCAAATTTTTAACTATCGATGATGATTAATTATTCTATATTTAATTAGTGATGTGTGTTTTGCGAATTGAGGTTGGATTGTAGTAATGCTTGTGTATTTGCAAATGTGTGATAATTCAAGTGTGATGAATTATTGAAGATATGCATGGATGTTAAGATTTGGGAATGATCTTAATTGCATATGATTGTTGAATTTGCATACGCATCATTTGTGTCAAGAGGCAATGCTTGTTAGTTCCGTGGGAGCTAGTGACTTGTCCCAAACCTAGAGTGGGGTTTGAAAGCTTAGGGAATGGGCTTTTTGTGTGTTATTGGTCTAGGGAACGGACCCGGTTTAAATGTAAAAACCGAAAAATAATAAGTGTTAGTACCACATGGCATGAGTTGCATTGAGTCTTGCATTGAGTCTTGCATTGAGTTTTGTATTGAGTCTCATTATGTATATTTATGTGCTATGAGATTATGTGTGATATGTGGAACTGATAAATTGGTGAATTATGGAGTTATGTGTATATACTTGTGAATAGTATGGTTACTTGAATAATATTGTGTTGATGAAACTTTTGAAGTGTGAGAATAATAGTGATTATGTTTGTATGCCTTAAATTATATATTATCTTATAATGTCAATAATTATGTGAATTCTCACCCTTCTGTTGGAATGATATTTTATACGACATCGCTCAGGTACTGAGGAGTAGAGTTGCTTCTAGCACGAGGTAGCCGTTGGAGTAGCTTGAGTTGTGTCTTTATTTTTATTTTTTTTGGTCGAGTCATGCTCTGATTATGTAACACCGGGGAATGTTTTGATTTCATATTTGGAGAGATACTTTATGTACTCTACTTTATTATGTTGTTGTTATTCTAAATTATATGAAGAATTGGCTTTTAAGCCTAAGTATTAAAAATGAGATGAGCATGAGACTTTTATTATGTCTATCATGATTGAAGCAAATCCGCTGCTACATGTTAATGTGAAGTGTATGAAAAGCAGGAAGTTATTTTTATATTATTGAGCATGACAGGTGTTGTATGATGTTTTGAAAATTTATGTGACACCCTTTTGTGAAATGCATGATAATTACTCTGATCTATTTATATTTATTCTGCGGGGTTAGAAGGGTGTTACATATAGCATGTGTCATCGATGGCTGGTGCCTTCAAGAATTTAGTAAGGATGAACTCTATCTTTTCTTCTCCTACTTCGAATGTTAGCCTTCCTTTCTTTACGTCTATAATAGCTCCGGCTGTGGCTAGGAACGGTCTTCCTAGGATAATTGGAGTCACAGAGTCCTCTTTGATGTCCATGATTATGAAGTCGGTTGGGATATAGAATTGTCCTATGCGTACTGGAACGTTTTCCAGTATTCCGACGGGGTATTTGACTGATCGGTCAGCCAATTGTACGGACATTTTAGTTGGTCTTAGTTCTCCCATATTCAGCTTTTTGCATATAGATAAAGGCATGACGCTTATACTGGCTCCTAGATCGCACAGGGCTTTGTTTATAACGAACTTTCCTATGATGCAGGGTATGGAGAAACTACCTGGGTCTTTTAGTTTAGGAGGCATGTGGTTTTGAATGATTGCGCTATATTCGGCAGTAAGTGTCACTGTCTCGTTATCCTCTATTTTCCTTTTATTAGACAAAATTTCTTTAAGAAACTTAGCGTATGACGGCATTTGAGTTATCGCTTCTGTGAAAGGAATAGTGATGTTTAGTTGTTTCAGAAGTTCGACAAATTTCTTGAACTGTCCGGAAGTTTTGGAGTTTATTAATCTTTAAGGATAAGGGATGGGTGGTTTATATGGCGTCGAAGGCACATATGTGTTTTCATCTTTGGCGGCTTTCCGCTCGTCACATTCCTTCTTTTTTGTTTCAGACTCCTTTTCGGTTGGTTTATCGGATTTCTGTTGCATTACTAAATCTTCGTTCCTAGGATCTGTCGGGCCCTCCAATTCTTTCCCACTTCTTAATATAACAGCGTTTGCGTGACCTTTTGGATTAGGTTCGGGCTGTCCGAGAAATGTTCCAGCTGGGGCAGCGGCAGAGGCTTGTTGTTGGGCCACTTGTGATATCTGCATTTCGAGCATTTTGTTGTGGGTGGCTAAAGCGTCTACTTTTTCGGTCAGCTGTTTAATTTGCTCGCTAGTGTGTATGTTTTGATTTAGGAATTCTTTGTTTGTTTGAGCTTGAGTAGCTATGAATTTTTCCATCATCAACTCGAGGTTTGATTTCCTAGGGGCAGTCTAGGCAGCAGCTGGTTTCTGATATCCTGGCGGAGCACCTGGTGCTTGCAAGGCATTATCGTTCTTGTAGGAAAAGTTTGGGTGGTTCCTCCATCCTGGGTTGTAAGTATTTACGTAAGGATTTCCTTGAGCGTAATTTACTTGGTCTGGTGGGATTCCAGCCAACAATGGGCACTCGGGCGCATTATGAGTGGCGATTCCGCATAACTCGCAGTTTGGAGTTACGGCAGTGACGGTTGCAGTGGGGTTAACGGTCAGACTGTCGATTTTCTGTGCTAGAGCATCTACTTTAGCGTTGAACTTTTCAAGGCTGCTGATCTCGTACATCCCACCTTTCGATGCGGGTTTCTCTGCTGGAATGCATTCACCTCCCCATTGGCAGTGGTTCTGAGACATGTTTTCGATTAGTTGATAGGCTTCGTCGTATGGCTTATCCATAAGTGCATCGCCCGCGGCGGCGTCTACCGTTAATATGGTGTTGTATAAAAGACCATTATAGAAAGTATGGATCGTCACCCAGTCTTCTAGACCGTGGTGAGGACATGTTCTCATCATATCTTTGAACCTTTCCCATGCTTCGTAGAGAGATTCAGTATCTTTTTGTCGAAATCCGTTGATTTGGGCTCTAAGCATAGCAGTTTTGCTTGGCGGAAAATATCTCGCTAAGAAAACGTTTTTCAACTGTTCCCACGTCGTAACGGAGTTGGATGGTAAGGATTGTAACCATGTCCAAGCTCTATCTCTAAGAGAGAAAGGGAAAAGACAAAGTCTTATTGCGTCTGGAGTTACTCCATTTGCTTTCACTGTGTCTTTTGATTACGAGTCCCTGTGGGATCGATATCTATTATTACTACGCGATAGACTGTGCACTTGCAGTTAGATTGTATTAGACATAGAAAGTCGCGATCATGCGTGTGCACATTTGTGTGTGTGTGTGTGTTTTTGTGTGTGTGTTTATGAGTGCACGCGCGTGTGTGTGTGTGTATGTGTGTGTGTGTACGAGTGTGCGCGCGGGAGTGTATGTGAGAGTGTGCACGTGCGCACGCGCGTATGTATGCGCGCCCGTGTGTTTATGTGTGTGTGTGCACGCGTGCACACGTGTATGTGTGAGCGTGTGGGCGCGTGCATGAGGGCGTGCGTGTGTGTGTGTGTGTGCATGTGAGTATGCATGTGCATGTGTGTGTGGGTGTGTATGCGCGCACGTGTGTTTGTGTGTACGTGTGGACGAGTACGCGGACGCGTGTATGTGTGTGTATGTATGTGCGCATGTGAGTATGCATATGCGTGTGTGTGTGTGTGTGTGTATCCGCGCACGTGTGTTTGTGTGTGTGTGTGTGTGTGCACGCGCATGTTTGTGTTCATGCGAGTGCGTGTGTGTGTGCGTGTGTGTGCGAGTGTGTGTGTGCGTATGTTTGTGTGTGTGTGCGTGTGTGTGCGTGTGTGTGTGTGTTTGTGTGTATGTGAGCGAGGTCTTTGTGTGTGTGTGTCTGCGTGTGAGTATGCACGCGCGTATGTATGTGTATGCGCGCGCGTGTGATTGTGTGTGTTTGTGTGTGTGTGTGTGTGTGTGTGTGTGTGTGCGTATGAGCGCGTGCGTATGCGTGTGCATGCGTGTGCGTGTGTGTTTGTGCGTGTGTATGTGTGTGTGTGTGTGTGTGTGTTCGCACGCGCGCGCTTATGTGTGTGTTTGAGAGCGCGCCCACGCGTGTGTGCGTGTGTGTTTGTGTGCACGTGTGTGTGTGTCTGTGTTTGTGTGTGTGTGTGAGAGAGAGAGAGAGTGTATGCACGCGTGTGCGTATATGTGTGTGTGCGTGTATGTATGTGCACGCGCGTGTTTTTGTGCACGCGCGTGTTTTTGTGCACGCGAGTGCGTGTGGGTGTGTGTGTGTGTGCGTGTATGCATGTGCGTGTGTTTGTATGCGTGTGTGCGTGTGTGCGTGTATGCGTGTGTATGTGTGCACGCGCGTGTGTGTGCTCGTGTGTGTGCCTGTGCGTGTGTATATGCACACGCGCGTGTGTGTTCGTGTGTGTGTATGTGCGTGTGTATGTGTGCACGCGCGTGTGTCTGTGTGTGTGCGTTGATAACACGAAATCGTATATATATTTTTGATGCATAATTCAACTGAAGTTTAACTGTTTTCTATCCGATTTCGGGTTATTTCCGTGTTATTTGTCTGATGTTTTACAGGTATTTGATAATCATGTCTAAACAAGGCAATATGAAGAAAAGAAGCAATCTCAGATGAAATATGGACGAAAACCGGATGAAAACAACATGAAAAACCAGAATGCAGATTTTGCTGCTGTGACGACCGTCACAGCTCCATGACGACCGTCACACGGGTGACGACCGTCACACATTGTGACGACCGTCATGCAGGCAAAAACGCCCCACTTCAAATGCACGTGAAAGAAGCAGTTCCAAGTCTTAAATAGTGGACCACTACTCCCTGATAATTCTGCCTCAAAGTCCACCTTCTTCAAGTTATAACCGTTAGAATTCCATTTCTATAAAAGGGGAAGAAGGGGGAACTCATAGGGGAGCCGCATTCAGACAACGAAGTGCTGCCAATTTATGTTCAGAGCAACCTTTCCAATTTTTAATATTCTTATTTGTTTCTCTTTTCCTTTTCTGCATTTCTTTCGTTCCTTTTGTAATTCTTATTTCCGTTGTACGATCAATTGGCAAAAAGACCAGAATTCTGCCAACATTTGTGGAGGATCTGCCCAAAGGTCAATTGGAATATTTACAGGTTTCTCATTTTAATCGTAATTCCATTT
>CAWUDS030001463.1:987500-992500 GCA_963859935.3 Lathyrus sativus | reverse complement strand
GTTTGTGCGTGCGCGTGTGTATGTGTGTGTGTGTGTGCGCGCACATGTGTATTTGTGCGCGCACGTGTGTGAGAGTGTGTATGCGCGAGGGTGCGTGCGTGCGTGACGGCGTGCGCGCGTGTGTGTGTGTATGTGCACGCACGTGTTTTTTTGCATGTGAGTGCGTGTATGCGTGTGTGTGCGTGTGCGTGTGTTTGTATGCGAGTGTGTGCACGCGCGTGTGTGTATGGGTGTGCGTGTGCGCATGTGTCTGTGTGTGCGCGTGCTTGTGTGTGCGTGTGTGTGGGTGTGTGCTTGCGCGCACGCGCGTGTGTGTGAGAGTGTGTGCGCGCGCGTGTTTTTGTGTGTGTGTCTGCGCACACGTGTGTATTTGTGCGCGCACGTGTATGTGTCAGTGCGTGTGCGCGTGGGTGCGTGCTTGCTCGAGGGCGTGCGTGTGTGTATACGCCCGCGCGTACTTGTGTGTGTGTGGGTGAGTCCGCGCACGCGTGTGTGTGCGTGTGCATGCGGGTATGCACACGCGCGCGCGTGTGTGTTTTTGTGTGTGTGTGCGCGTGTAAGTACGCACTCGCGTGTGACTGTGGGTATGCGCGCGCATGTTTTCTTGTATGCGTCTGTGTGTGTGTGTGTGTGTGAGCGTATGCGTATGTGCACGTGCACGTGTGTGTGTTTGTGTGTGTGTGTTTGTGTGTGTGTGTGTGAGTGTATGTGTATGTGCGCGCGCACGTGTGTGTGTGTATGTGTGTGTGTAAGAGAGAGAAAGAGTGTGCGCACGCTCGTGTGTGTGTGCACGTGTGTGTGTGTGTGTACATGCGAGTGTGTGTGTGTGTGTGTGCGTGTGTGTGTGTGAGTGTGTGCATACGTATGTACGTGTGCGCACGCGCGTGTTTGTGTTTGTGTGTATTTGAGCGAGCGCGCGCTCGCGTGTGTATGTGTGTGAGAGTGTGCGCACACGTGTGTGTGTGCGCGCGCGTGAGTGTGCACGCGCGTGTGTGTGAATATGCGTGCGTGTGTTTGTTAGTTCGTGTGTGTGTGCGCGTGTGAGTATGCACGCGCGTGTGTCTTTCTGTATGTGCACGTGTTTGTGTCTGTATTTATGGTTGAGTGTGTGTGTGCGTGTGAGTATGCACGCGCGTGTGTCTGTGTGTATGCGCACGTGTTCGTGTCTGTGTTTGTGGTTGAGTGTGTGTGCACGCACGTCTATGTCTGTGTATGCGCGCACGTGTGCGTGTGTGTGTGCAATCGCGTTTGTGTGTGTGCGCGCACGTGTGTGTGTGTGTATGTGTGAGAGATAGAGAGTATGCGCACGTGTGTGTGTGTGTGTGTCTGTGTATTCGTGTGTGCATGCGTATGTGTGTGTGTGTGTGTGTGTGCGTGCCAAAGCGCGCGTGCGTGTGTGTGTGTGCACGTGTGTGCACGCACATGTGTGTGAGTGCGCACGCGCGCCACGTGTTTGCCTGGGAGTATGTGCACGCGCGTTTGTTTGAGCACGCGCGTTCGTGTTTGTGTATGCGCGTATGCGCGCACGCACGTGTGTGTGTGTGTGTGAGAGAGAGAGAGAGAGAGAGTGTGCGCACGAGCTTGTTTGCATTGCGCGTGTGTGCGTGGGTGTGTGTGGGCGCACGGGCGCGCGTGTGTGCGTGTGTGTGTGTGTGTGCGTACGCACGTGCGTGTGTGTGTGCGCACACATGCGTTTGTGTGTGTGTGTGTGTGTGTGTGAGAGAGAGAGAGAGAGAGGGTGTGTGTGTGTGTATGCGCGTACGAGCGTGTGTGTGTGTGTGTGTGTTGCGCGTGTGTGCGTGTGTGTGTGTGTGTGTGCGCGTGCGGGTGTGTGCGCGCATGTGTATGTGTGTGTGTACGTGCGTGTGTGTGTGTGTATGCACGCACATGTGCGTGTGAGAGAGAGAGAGAGTGGGCACGAGCGTGAATGTGTTGCGCGTGTATGCGTGTGTGTGTGCGCACGTGCCTGGGTGTGTGCGCATACGCGCGTGTGTGTGTATGTGTATGTGTGTGTGTGTGTGTGTACATGTGTGCGTGTGTGTGTGTGTGTGCGCGCACGCGTGTGTATGTGTGTGCGTATGCGTGTGTATGTGTGTTTAAGCGCACACGCGTGTGTGTTTGTGTGTGAGAGAGAGAGTGCGCGCACGAGGGTTTGTGTGTGTGCGCGTGTGGCGTGTGTGTTTGTATGTGTTAGCACACACGCATGTGTGTTTGTGTGTGTGTGTGTATCGGCGTACGTGTGTGTGTGTGTGTGTGTGTATGTGTGTACGCGCGTATGCGCGCACGTGTGTGTGTGGGTGCGCACGAGTGTGTTTGTATGTTTGTGCGCACGCGCACGTGTGTTTTTGTGTACGTATGTGCACGCGCCTGCGCATGTGTGTCTGTGCGTGTGTGTGTGCGTGCGTACGCGCATGTGTGATTGTGTGCACGCACGCACGTGTGTGTGTGTGTGAGAGAGAGTGTGTGTGTGTGTGCGTACGTGTGCGCGCGCACGAGCGGGTGTGTGTTGTGCGTGTGTGTGAGAGCGTGCACGCGCGCGCGCGCGTGTATGTGTGTGTGTGTGCGAGTGTGTGTGTGTGTGCGTGTGTGCGCACGCGTGTGTGTATGTGTATGTGCATGTGCGTGTGTGTGTGTGTGCGCGCGTGTATGTGTGTGGGCACACGCGTTTGTGTGTGTGCGCGCACATGTGTTTGTGTGAGTGAGATAGTATGTGCACGCGTGTGTGTGTGCGTGCGTGGGTGTGTGTGTGCGTGCGTGGGTGTGTGTGTGTGTCTGTATGTGTACGTGTGTGTGTGTGTGCGTCCGTGTGTATGTGCACGTGTTTGTGTGTGTGCGTGTGTGTATGTGTGTGTATGCGCGCACAAGTGTATGTGTGAGTGCGTGTGTGCGTGAGCGTTTGCGCGCGTGTGTTTGCGTGTATACGCGTGCGTGTGTGTGTGCGTGTGTATGTGTGTGTATGTGTTTTTGTGTGTGTGTGTATGCTTATGTGTATCTGTGCTTGTGTGCGCGTGCACGCGCGTGTGTGTGTGTGCGTGCACGCGCTTGTGTGTGTGTGTGTGTGTGTGCGCGCGTGTGACTATGCACGCGCGTGTGTGAGTGTGTGTGTTCGTGTGTGTGTGTGTGCGTGTGAGTATGCATGCGCACGTGTATGTGCATGTGCGTGTGTTAGCACGCGTGTATGTATGTGAGTGTGCGTGTGTTTGTGTGCGCGTACGCGTGTGTGTGTGTGTATGTATGCGTGTGTGTGTGTGTGTGTGCGTATGCGTGTGTGTTTCTACGCACACGCGTGTGTGTGTGTGTGTACGCGTGTTTGCATGTGTGCGTGTGTGTTTGTGTGTGTGTGTGCACGAGTGTGTGTGTGTGAGAGAGAGAGAGAGTGTGCGCACGAGTGTGTGTGTGTGTGTGTACGCGTGTTTGCATGTGTGTGTGTGTGTGCAATCGCGTTTGTGTGTGTGCGCACGTGTGTGTGTGAGAGAGAGAGCATGTGCACGTGTGTGTGTGTGCGCGCGTGTGTGTGTGTGTGTGTGTGTGCGTGTGTGTGTGTGTGCGTGTGTATGTGTGTGTGTGTGCGCGTGTGTGTGCGTGTGAGTAGGCGCACGCATGTGTGTAATTAAGAGGATGCGCACATGTGTGTGTGTGTGTGTGTGTGTGTGTGTGTGTGTGTGAATGTGTGTTTGTGCGTGCGTGCGTGTGTGTGTGTATGTGTGTGCATGCACATGTGTTTGTATGCGCGCATGTGTGTGTGTGTGTGTGTGTACACTAGTATTTGTATGTGCTAGCACACGGGCGTGTGTGTTTGTTTGTGTGTGTGCGTTTGTCGGCGCACGTGTGTGTGTTCGTGTGTGTGTGTGTGAGCGTGTGTGTGTGTGTGTGTTCGTGTGTGTGTGTGTGAGCGTGTGTGTGTGTGTGTTAGTGTGTGTGCATTTGTGCGCACACGTGTGAGTGTGTGCGTGCGTACGCGAGTGTTTTTATGTGTTAGCTCACGCGCATGTGTGTTTGTGTGTGTGTGTGTGTGTTTGTGTGTGTGTCGGTGCACGTGTGCATGTGTGTATGCGCGCACGTGTGTGTGTGTGTGTTCGTCTGTGTGTGTGTGAGTGTGCACGTGTGTGTGAGCACGTGTGTGTGTGTGCGCACGCGTGTATTTGGGAGTGTGTGCGCAAGCGCACACGCGTGTCTGCGTGTGCGTATGTGCACGCGCATTTGTTTGCGCACGCTCGTTCGTGTGTGTGTGTGTGCCTGTGCGCGCACGCACGTGTGTGTGTGTGTGTGAGAGAGAGAGAGAGAGAGAGAGAGAGAGAGTGCGCACGAGCTTGTTTGTGTTGCGCGTGTGTGTGTGTGCGCGCACGCGCAAGCGTGTGTGTGCGTTTGTGTGTGTGTGTGTGTGCGCGCACGCATGTGTGTTTGTGTGAGAGAGAGAGAGAGAGTGTGTGTGTGTGTGTGTGTGCGCGTACGAGCGTGTGTGTGTGTTGTGCGTGTGTATGTGTGTGCATACACGTGTGTGTGTAAGCACACGCGCGCGCAATTGTGTGTATGTGTGCGTGCGTACGCGCGTGTGTGTGTGTGTGTGCGTGCGTGTGTGTGCGCACGTGTGTGTGTGTGCACGCGGGTGTATGTGTGTGCGTATGCGTGTGTGTGTGTGTGTTTGTGCGCATGCGCGCGCGTGTGTGTTTTTGTGTGAGAGAGAGAGAGTGTGTGTGTGCGCACGAGGGTGTGTGTGAGTGCGTGTGTGTGCGTGCGTGTGCGTGTGTGTGTGTGTGTGCGTGTGTGTATGCGTGTGTACACGCGTGGGTGTGTGTGTGGGTGCGTGTGTGTGAGTGCAGGCGCATGTGTGTGTATGTGTGTGCGTATGTGTGTGTGTGTGTGTGTGTGTGTTTGAGCGCACGCGTGCGTGTGTGTTTGTGTTTGAGAGAGAGAGTGTGCGCACGTGGGTGTGCGTGTGCGTGTGTGGCGTTTGTGTTTGTATGTGCACACGCGTTTGTGTGTGTGTGCGCATGTGTGTG
>CAWUDS030001463.1:975000-977500 GCA_963859935.3 Lathyrus sativus | reverse complement strand
TGTGTGTGCGTGTGTATATGTGTGTGTGCGCGCGCATGAATGATTTTGCGCGCACGTGTGGGCTTGAGTGTGTATGCGCGTGGGTGAGGGCGTGCGTGTGTGTGTGTGCATACCCTCGCGCGTGCTTGTGTTTGTCTGTGTGTGAGTGCACGCACGTGTGTGTGTTTGTGTGTGCATGTGAGTGTGCACGTGCGCGCATGTGTGTTGTGTGTGTGTGTGTGTGTGTGTGTGTGTGTGTGTGTGTGTATGCACATGTGTGTGTCTATGTATGTGTTTGTGCGTTTGCGCGCGTGTGTGTGTAAGTGTGCGCACGCACGCGCGCACGTGTGTGTGTGCATGTGTGTGTGAATATGCACGCGCGTGTTTTTGTGCATGTTAGTGCGTGTGTGCGTGCGTGTGCGTGTGTTTGTATGCGTGCGTGTGTGCGTGCGTGTGT
Source organism: Lathyrus sativus (assembly GCA_963859935.3). Lineage (NCBI taxonomy): Eukaryota > Viridiplantae > Streptophyta > Magnoliopsida > Fabales > Fabaceae > Lathyrus > Lathyrus sativus. Next base: position 977,064 of record CAWUDS030001463.1, on the reverse strand, counting down.
GTGTGTGTATGTGCGTGTGTGTGTGTATGGGTGTGTGTGCGCACATGTCTGTGTGTGTCTCTGGGTGCATGCGTGCTTGTGTGTGCGCGTGTGTGTGTGTGTATGCGCGCACGCGCGTGTGTGTGGGTGTGCGCTTGCGCGCACACGCGTGTGAGTGAGAGTGTGTGCGCGCGCGCGTGTATCTGTGTTTGTATGCGCGCGCGTGTATGTGCTGGTATGCGCGCGCACGTGTATGTGGGAGTGTGTGTGCGCGTGGGTGCGTGCATGCGTGTGGGCGTGCGTGTGTGTGTACACGCTCGCGCATACTTGTGTGTGTGTGTGTGTGCGTGAGTCCGCGCACGCGCGCGCCCGCGTGTGTGTGTGTGTGTGCGTGTGAGTAAGCACACGCGCGCGTGTGTGTGTGTTTGTATGTGTGTGTGTGTAAGTACGCACGCGCGTGTGACTGTGGGTATGCGCGCGCGTGTTTTCGTGTATGCGTTTGTGTGTGTGTGTGTGTGTGTGTGTGTGAGTGCGTACGTGTGTGTGTGTGTTTATGTGTGTGTGTGTGTGTGTGTGAGCGCATGTGTATGTGCGCGCGCACGTGTGTGTGTGTGTGTGTGTGTTTGTGTGTGTGTTTGTGTGTGTGTGTGTGTGTGAGTGTACGTGTATGTGCGCGCGCACGTGTGCTTGAGTGTGTGCGCGCACGTGTGTGTGTGTAAGAGAGAGAGAGCGAGAGAGAGAGAGAGAGTGTGTGTGCGCACACGTGTGTGTGTGTGTGTGCACGTGTGTGTGTGTGTGTGCATGTGAGTGCGTGTGTGTGTGTGTGCGTGTGTGGGTGGATGGGTGAGTGTGTGCATGCATACGTATGTGTGCGCCCGCACGTGTTTGTGTTTGTGTGTATGTGAAAGAGCGCGAGCGCGCGTGTGTATCTGTGTGAGAGTGTGCGCACGTGTGTGTCTGTGTGCGCGTGTGAATATGCACGCGCGTGTGTGTGTGTATATGAGTGCGTGTGTTTGTGTGTGTGTGTGTGTGTGAGTATGCACGCACGTGTGTCTGTGTGTATGCGCTCACGCATGTTCGTGTCTGTGTTTGTGGTTGAGTATGTGTGCACGCACGTGTGTGTCTGTGTGTGCGCGCACGTGTGCGTGCCTTTGTGTGTGTGAGAGAGAGAGGGTGCACGCACGTGCGTGTGTGTGTGTGTGTGTGTGCGCGTGGGTTGGGGTGTGCGCGTGCGCACGTGCGAGGGTGAGTCTGCGGGTGTGTTTGTGCGTGTGTGCGCGTGCGCACGCGCACGTTTGTGTTTGTGCGCACACGTGTATGTGTGAGTGTGTGTGCGTGCTTGCCTGAGGGCGTGCATGTGTGTGTGTATATGCTCGCACGTGCTTGTGTGTGTGTGTGTGAGTGCGCGCACATGTGTGTCTGTGAGCGCGTGTGGGTATGCACGCGCGCGTGTGTTCGTGTATGCGTTTGTGTGTGTGTGTGTGTGTGTGTGTGTGTGTGTGTGTGTGTGTGTGCGTGCACATGTGTGTGTGTGTGTGAGTGTATGCGTTTGTGCGCGCGCAGGTGTGTGTGTGCGTGCGCGCGCACGTGTGTGTGTTTGTGTGTATCTAAGCAAGCAAGCGCGTATGTGTATGTGTGAGAGTGTGCGCACGCACACGTGTGTGTCTGTGTGTGCGTGTGAGGAGGCACGGGCGCGTGCGTCCTTATGCGCGCGCGTGCATCCTTATGCGCGCGCGTGCGTGTGTTTGCGCGTGAGTGCGTATGCGGGCGCGTGTTTTCTTGTGTGTGTTTGTGTGTGTGTGTGTGCGTGTGAGTATGCATGCACGTGTGTTCGTGTCTGTGTTTGTGTGTGAGTGTGTGTGCGCGCACGTGTGTGTGTGTGAGAGAGAGAGAGAGAGTGCGCACGTGTGTGTGTGTGTTGTGTGTGTGCGTGTGTGTGTGTATGTGAGTATGTGCGTGTGAGTGTGTGTGCGCGCGTGTGTGTATGCGCGCGTGTGTGTGTTTGTGCATGTGAGTATGTGCACGCGCGTGTGCGTGCGTGTGCGTGTGTGTTTGTGTGTGTGTGTGTGTGCTCACGGGCGCGCT
>CAWUDS030001463.1:960000-962500 GCA_963859935.3 Lathyrus sativus | reverse complement strand
GTGTTTGTGTGTGAGAGAGAGAGTGCGCGCACGAGGGCTTGTGTGTGTGCGCGTGTGGCGTGTGTGTTTGTATGTGTTAGCACACACGCATGTGTGTTTGTGTGTGTGTGTATCGGCGTACGTGTGTGTGTGTGTATGTGTGTAAGCGTGTGTGCGCGCGCACGTGTGTGTGTGGGTGCGCACGAGTGTGTTTGTATGTTTGTGCGCACGCGCACGTGTGTTTTTGTGTACGTATGTGCACGCGCCTGCGCATGTGTGTCTGTGCGTGTGTGTGTGCGTGCGTACGCGCATGTGTGATTGTGTGCACGCACGCACGTGTGTGTGTGTGAGAGAGAGAGAGAGAGTGTGTGTGTGTGTGTGCGTGTGCGCGCGCACGAGCGGGTGTGTGTTGTGCGTGTGTGTGAGAGCGTGCACGCGCGCGCGCGTGTGTGTGTGTGTGTGCGAGTGTGTGTGTGTGTGTGCGTGTGTGCGCACGCGTGTGTGTATGTGTATGTGCATGTGCGTGTGTGTGTGTGCGCGCGTGTATGTGTGTGGGCACACGCGTTTGTGTGTGTGCGCGCACATGTGTTTGTGTGAGTGAGATAGTATGTGCACGCGTGTGTGTGTGCGTGCGTGGGTGTGTGTGTGCGTGCGTGGGTGTGTGGGTGTGTCTGTATGTGTACGTGTGTGTGTGTGTGTGCGTCCGTGTGTATGTGCGCGTGTTTGTGTGTGTGCGTGTGTGTATGTGTGTGTATGCGCGCACAAGTGTATGTGTGAGTGCGTGTGTGCGTGAGTGTTTGCGCGTGTGTGTGTGCGTGTATACGCGTGCGTGTGTGTGTGTGCGTGTGTATGTGTGTGTATGTGTTTTTGTGTGTGTGTATGCTTATGTGTATCTGTGCTTGTGTGTGCGTGCACGCGCGCGCGCGCGTGTGTGTGTGTGTGTGTGCGTGCACGCGCTTGTGTGTGTGTGTGCGCGCGCGTGTGAGTATGCACGCGCGTGTGTGAGTGTGTGTGTTCGTGTGTGTGCGTGTGTGCGTGTGAGTATGCATGCGCACGTGTATGTGCATGTGCGTGTGTTAGCACGCGTGTATGTATGTGCGTGTGCGTGTGTTTGTGTGCGCGTACGCGTGTGTGTGTGTGTATGTATGCGTGTGTGTGTGTGTGTGCGCGTATGCGTGTGTGTTTCTACGCACACGCGTGTGTATGTGTGTGCGCACGCGCACGTGTGTGTGTGTGTGAGAGAGAGAGAGAGAGAGAGAGTGTGCGCACGAGTGTGTGTGTGTGTGTACACGTGTTTGCATGTGTGTGTGTGTGTGTGCAATCGCGTTTGTGTGTGTGCGCACGTGTGTGTGTGAGAGAGAGAGCATGTGCATGTGTGTGTGTGTGTGCGTGCGTGTGTGTGTGTGTGTGCGTGTGTGTGTGTGTATGTGTGTGTGTGTGCGCGTGTGTGTGCGTGTGAGTAGGCGCACGCATGTGTGTAATTAAGAGGGTGCGCACATGTGTGTGTGTGTGTGTGTGTGTGTGTGTGAATGTGTGTTTGTGCGTGCGTGCGTGCGTGCGTGTGTGTGTATGTGTGTGCATGCACACGTGTTTGTGTGCGCGCACGTGTGTGTGTGTGTGCGTACACTAGTATTTGTATGTGCTAGCACACGGGCGTGTGTGTTTGTTTGTGTGTGTGTGTTTGTCGGCGCACGTGTGTGTGTTCGTGTGTGTGTGTGTGTGTGTGAGTGTGTGTGTGTGTGTGTTCGTGTGTGTGTGTGAGCGCGTGTGTGTGTGCATTTGTGCGCACGTGTGTGTGTGTGCGTGCGCACGCGAGTGTTTGTATGTGTTAGCTCACGCTCATGTGTGTTTGTGTGTGTGTGTGCGTTTGTGTGTGTGTCGGTGCACGTGTGCATGTGTGTATGCGCGCACGTGTGTGTGTGTGTGTTCGTCTGTGTGTGTGTGTGTGTGTGTGAGTGTGCACGTGTGTGTGAGCACGTGTGTGTGTGCGCACGCGTGTATTTGGGAGTGTGTGCGCAAACGCACACGCGTGTCTGCGTGTGCGTATGTGCACGCGCATTTGTTTGCGCACGCTCGTTCGTGTGTGTGTGTGTGCCTGTGCGCGCACGCACGTGTGTGTGTGTGTGAGAGAGAGAGAGAGAGAGTGCGCACGAGCTTGTTTGTGTTGCGCGTGTGTGTGTGTGTGCGCGCACGCGCAAGCGTGTGTGTGCGTTTGTGTGTGTGTGTGCGCGCACGCATGTGTGTTTGTGTGAGAGAGAGAGAGTGTGTGTGTGTGTGTGTGTGTGTGTGTGTGCGTACGAGCGTGTGTGTGTGTTGTGCGTGTGTATGTGTGTGCACACGCGTGTGTGTGTAAGCACACGCGCGCGCAATTATGTGTATGTGTGCGTGCGTACGCGCGTGTGTGTGTGTGTGTGTGTGTGTGTGCGTGCGTGTGTGCGCGCGCGTGTGTGTTTGGGCACGCGGGTGTATGTGTGTGCGTATGCGTGTGTGTGTGTGTGTTTGTGCGCATGCGCGCGCGTGT
>CAWUDS030001463.1:947500-950000 GCA_963859935.3 Lathyrus sativus | reverse complement strand
AGGTCTTTGTGTGTGCGCGCGCACGTGTGTGTGTGCGTATGAATATGCACGCGCGTATGTATGTGTATGCGCGCGCGTGTGATTGTGTGTGTGTTTTGTGTGTGTGTGTGTGTGTGTGTGTGTCTGTGTGTGCGCGTGTGTATGCGCGTGGGTGAGGGCGTGTGTGTGTGTGTGGGCATACCCTCGTGCGTGCTTGTGTCTATCTGTGTGTTAGTGCACGCACGTATGTGTGTTTGTGTGTGCATGTGAGTGTGCACGTGCGCGCATGTGTGTTGTGTGTGTGTGTGTGTGTCTGTGTATGTGTTTGTGTGTTTGCGCGCGTGTGTGTAAGTGTGCGCACGCACGCGCGCGCGTGTTTGTTTGCATGTGTGTGTGAATGTGCACGCGCGTGTTTTTGTGCATGTTAGAGCGAGTGTGCGTGCGTGTGCGTGTGTTTGTACGCGTGTGTGTGTGCATGCGTGTGTGTGTGTATGTGCGTGTGTGTGTGTGGGTGTGTGTGCGCACATGTGTGTGTGTCTGTGTGCCTGTGTGCTTGTGCGTGTGTGCGCGCTTGGGCGCACGCGCGCATGTGAGTGAGAGTGTGTGCGCGTGGGTGTGTTTCTTTGTGCGCGCGCGCGTGTATGTGTGTTTGTATGCGCGCGCTTGTATGTGTGTTTGTATCCGCGCGCGTGTACGTGTGCTGGTATGCGCGCGCACGTGTATGTGGGAGTGTGTGTGCGCGTGGGTGCGTGCATGCGTGTGTGTGTACACGCTCGCGTAGACTTGTGTGTGTGTGTGTGCGTGAGTCCACGCACGCGCGCGCGCGTGTGTGTGTGTTTGCGCGTGTGAGTAAGCACACGCGCGCGTGTGTGTGTGTGTTTGTATGTGTGTGTGTGTGTGTAAGTACGCACACGCGTGTGACTGTGGGTATGCGCGCGCGTGTTTTAGTTTATGCGTTTGTGTGTGTTTGTGTGTGTGCGTACGTGTGTGTGTGTGTGTGTTTATGTGTGTGTGTGTGTTTGAGCGCATGTGTATGTGCGCGTCCACGTGTTTGTGTGTGTGTTTGTGTGTGTGTGTGTGTGTGTGTGAGTGTATGTGTATGTGCGCGCGCACGTGTGCTTGAGTGTGTGCGCGCACGTGTGTGTGTGTGTGTGTAAGAGAGAGAGCGAGAGAGAGAGAGAGAGAGAGAGTGTGTGCGCACGCGTGTGTGTGTGCATGCGAGTGCGTGTGTGTGTGTGTGTGTGCGTGTGTGTGTGTGGGTGAGTGTGTGCATGCATACGTATGTGTGCGCCCGCGCGTGTTTGTGTTTGTGTGTATGTGAGCGAGCGCGAGCGCGCGTGTGTATCTGTGTGAGAGTGTGCGCACGTGTGTGTGTGCGTGTGAATATGCACGCGCGTGTGTGTGGGTGTATATATGAGCGCGTGTGTTTGTGTGTGTGTGTGTGTGTGTGTGTGTGTGAGTATGCACGCACGTGTGTCTGTGTGTATGCGCTCACGCATGTTCGTGTCTGTATTTGTGGTTGAGTGTGTGTGCACGCACGTGCGTGTCTATGTGTGCGCGCACGTGTGCGTGCGTGTGTGTGAGAGAGAGAGAGAGGGTGCACGCACGTGCGTGTGTGTGTGTGTGTGTGCGCGTGGGTTGGGGTGTGCGCGTGCGCACGTGCGTGGGTGAGTGCGCGGGTGTGTTTGTGCGTGTGTGCGCGTGCGCGCGCGCACGTTTGTGTTTGTGCGCACACGTGTATGTGTGAGTGTGTGTGCGTGCTTGCCTGAGGGCGTGCATGTGTGTGTGTATACGCTCGCACTTGCTTGTGTGTGTGTGTGTGAGTGCGCGTACGTGTGTGTGTGTGAGCGCGTGTCGGTATGCACGCGCGCGTGTGTTCGTGTATGCGTTTGTGTGTGTGTGTGTGTGCGTGCACATGTGTGTGTGTGTGTGTGTGTGTGTGTGTGTGTGTGTGTGAGTGTATGTGATTGTGCGCGCACACGTTTGTGTGTGTGTGTGTGCGTGCGCGCGCACGTGTGTGTGTTTGTGTGTATCTAAGCAAGCAAGCGCGTATGTGTATGTGTGAGAGTGTGCGCACGCACACGTGTGTATCTGTGTGTGCGTGTGAGGAGGCACCCGCGCGTGCGTCCTTTTGCGCGCGCGTGCGTATGTATGCGCGTGAGTGTGTTTGCGGGCGCATGTTTTCTTGTGTGTGTGTGTGTGTGTGTGTGTGTGTGTGCGTGTGAGTATGCATGCGCGTGTGTTCGTGTCTGTGTTTGTGTGTGAGTGTGTGTGCGCGCACGCGTGTGTGTGTGTGAGAGAGAGAGAGAGAGAGTGTGCATGTGTGTGTGTGTGTGTGTTGTGTGTGTGTGCGTGTGTGTGTGTATGTGAGTATGTGCGTGTGCGTGTGTGTGCGCGCGTGTGTGTATGCGCGCGCATGTGTGTTTGTGCATGTGTGTATGTGCACGCGCGTGTGTGTGCGTGTGTGTGTGTGTTTGTGTGTGTGTGTGTGTGCTCACGGGCGCGCTTGTGTGTGTGTTTG
>CAWUDS030001463.1:907500-912500 GCA_963859935.3 Lathyrus sativus | reverse complement strand
TTGAGTGTGTGTGCACGCACGTGTGTGTCTGTGTGTGCGCGCACGTGTGCGTGCGTGTGTGTGAGAAAGAGAGAGAGGGTGCACGCACGTGTGTGTGTGTGTGTGTGTGCGCGTGCGCACGTGCGCAGGTGCGTGTGTGCGTATGCGAGCGTGCGCGCGCGCACGTGTGTGTTTGTGCGCACACGTGTATGTGTGAGTGTGTGTGCGCGTGGGTGCATGCTTGCCTGAGGGCGTGCATGTGTGTGTGTATACGCTCGCGCGTGCTTGTGTGTGTGTGTATGTGTGAGCACGTGTGGGTATGCACGCGCGCGTGTGTTCTTGTGTGCGTTTGTGTGTGTGTGTGTGTGCACATGTGTGTGTGTGTGAGCGTATGTGTTTGTGCGCGCGCACGTGTGTATTTGAATGTGTGCACGCACGTGTGTGTGTGTGCGTGCGCGTGCATGTGTGTGTGTTTGTGTGTATGTAAGCACGCGCGCGCGTATGTGTATGTGTGAGAGTGTGCGCACGCACGCGTGTGTGTTTGTGTGTGCGTGTGAGGATGCACGCGTGCGTGCGTGCGTATGCGCGCGCGTGCGTGTGTATGCGGGCGCGTGTTTTCTTGTGTGTATTTGTGTGTGTGTGTGTGTGTGTATGTGTGTGTGTGCGCGTGTGAGTATGCATGCGCGTGTGTTCGTGTTTGTGTTTGTGTGGGAGTGTGTGTGAGTGCGTGTGCGCGCACGTGTGTGTGTGTGTGAGAGAGAGAGAGTGTGTGCACGTGTGTGTGTGTGTGTGCGTGTTTGTATGTGCACGTGTGTGTGTGTGTGTCTGTGAGTATGTGCGTGTGAGTGTATGTGCGCGCGTGTGTATGCGCGCGCGTGTGTGTTTGTGCATGTGTGTATGTGCACGCGTGTGTGTGTGCGTGTGCGTGTGTGTTTGTGTGTGTGTATGCTCACGGGCGCGCTTCTGTGTGTGTTTGAGAGTGTGCGCACGCACGTGTGTGTATGTGTGTGTGTGTGTGTGCGCATCTGTGTGTGTGTCTGTGTATGTGTTTGTGTATTTGTGTGTGTGTGAGAGAGAGTGTGCGCGCACGTGTGTGTGTGTGTGTGTATGTATGTGCACGCGCGTGTTTTTGTGCATGCGAGTGCGTGTATGCGCGTGTGTGATTGCGTGTGTCTGTATGCGTGTGCGTGTGTGTGTGCGTGTGTGTGCGTGTGTGCGTATGTGTATGGGTGTGTGTGTGGGTGTGTTTTTGTGTGTGTGTGTGTGTGTGTGCGCGCGCGGGCGCACAAGCGCGTGCGTACGTGTGTGTTTGTGCGCGTGTTAGTGTGTGTGTGCACGCGCGCATGCGCTTGTCTGTGGGTGTGTGTGTGTGTGTGTCGGCGGGCGCGCGCGTGTGTGTGTGTGTGCACGCGCGCACGTGTGTGTTTGTGCGCGCACGTGTATGCTTGAGTGTGTGTGCGCGTGGTTGCGTGTGTGCGTGAGGGCCTGCGTGTGTGTGTGTGTATACGCTCGCGCGTGCTTGTGTGTGTCATGGTGTGAGTGCGCGCACGTGTGTGTGTGTGTGTGTGTAAGTATGCACGCGCGTGCGTGTGTTTATGCGTGCATATGCGCGCGTGCGTGTGTTCGTGTCGTCGTTTGTGTGTGTGTGTGTGTGTGTGCGCGTACGTGTGTGTGTGTGATCATACGTGTATGTGCGCGCGCACGTGTGTCTGAGTTTGTGCGTGTACGTGTGTGTGTTTGTATGTATGTGAGCGAGCGCGCGTGTGTGTGTGTGAGAGCGTGCGCACGCGCGCGTGTGTATATGTGCGCGCGTGAGCATGCACGCGCGTGTGTGTGTGTATGCGTGCGCATGTGTTCGTGTGTGTGTTTATGTGTGTGTGTGTGTGTGTGCGTATGAGTATGCATGCGCGTGTGTCTATGGGTATGCGCACGCGCGTGTTCGTGATTGTGTTTGTGCGTGAGTGTGTGTGCGCGCGCTCGTGTGCGCATGTGTGTGTATGAGTGTGTGTGTGTGTGTCTGTATGTCTGTGTGTGTGTGTGTAAGAGAGAGAGTGTGTGTACTCATATGTGTGTGTGTGCGTGTGCGTGTGGGTGTGCGCGTGCACACGCGCGAAGGTGTGTGCGCGAGCGTGTGCATGTGTGTGCTGGCACGCGCGCAGGTGTGTGTTTGTACGCGCACATGTATGTGTGAGTGTGTGTGTGCAAGGGTGCGTGCCCATGTGAGTATGCACGTGTGTGTGTGTGTATACGCGCACGTGTGTTTGTGTGTGTGTGTGTGTGCGTATGCGCGCGCGTGTGTTCGTGTGTGTGTTTGTGTGTGTGTGTGCGTGTGTGTGTGTGTGCGTGTGTGTGTGTGTATGCGCGCACGTGTATGTGTGAGTGTGTGTGCACGTGGGTGCGTGCGTGCGTGAGGGCGTGCTTGTGTGTGTATACGTCGCGCGTACTTGTGTGTGTGAGTGAGTCCGACCAAGCGCGCACGCGTGCGTGTGTGTGCGTTAGAGTAAGCACACGCGCGCGTGTGTGTGTTTGTGTGTGTGTGTGTGCGTGTAAGTACGCACGCGCGTGTGACTGTAGGTATGCGCGCGCGTGTTTTCGTGTATGCGTTTGTGTGTGTGTGCGCGCGCACGTGTGTGTGTGTGTGTGTGTGTGTGTGTTTGTGTGTGTGTGTGAGTGTATGTGTATGTGCGCGCGCACGTGTGCGTGAGTGTGTTCGCGCACGTGTTTGTGTGTATGTGTGTGTGTGTAAGAGAGAGAGAGAGAGAGAGTGTGTGTGTGTGTGTGTGCGCATGCGTGTGTGTGTGTGTGTGCACGTGTGTGTGTGTGTGTGTGCATGCGAGTGCGTGTGTGTGTGTGTGTGAGTGTGTGCATGCATATGTATGTGTGCGCCCGCGCGTGTTTGTGTTTGTGTGTATGTGAGCGAGCGCGAGCCCGCGTGTGTATCTGTGTGAGAGTGTGTACACATGTGTGTGTGTGCGCGTGTGAGTATGCAGGCGCGTGTGTGTTTAAATATGAGCGCGTGTGTTCGTGTGTTTGTGTGTTTGTTTGTGTGTGTGTATGTGCGTGTGACTATGCACGCGCGTGTGTCTGTGTGTATGCGTTCACGCGTGTTCGTGTTTGTGTTTGTGGTTGAGTGTGTGTGCACGCACGTGTGTGTCTGTGTGTGCGCGCACGTGTGCGTGCGTGTGTGTGAGAAAGAGAGAGAGGGTGCACGCACGTGTGTGTGTGTGTGTGCGCGTGCGCACGTGCGCGGGTGCGTGTGTGCGTGTGCGAGCGTGCGCGCGCGCACGTGTGTGTTTGTGCGCACACGTGTATGTGTGAGTGTGTGTGCGCGTGGGTGCATGCTTGCCTGAGGGCGTGCATGTGTGTGTGTATACGCTCGCGCGTGCTTGTGTTTGTGTGTATGTGTGAGCACGTGTGGGTATGCACGCGCGCGTGTGTTCTTGTGTGCGTTTGTGTGTGTGTGTGTGTGCACATGTGTGTGTGTGTGAGCGTATGTGTTTGTGCGCGCGCACGTGTGTGTGTTTGAATGTGTGCACGCACGTGTGTGTGTTTGTGTGTATGTAAGCACGCGCGCGCGTATGTGTATGTGTGAGAGTGTGCGCACGCACGCGTGTGTGTCTGTGTGTGCGTGTGAGGATGCACGCGCGCGTGCGTGCGTATGCGCGCGCGTGCGTGTGTATGCGGGCGCGTGTTTTCTTGTGTGTATTTGTGTGTGTGTGTGTGTGTGTGCGCGTGTGAGTATGCATGCGCGTGTGTTCGTGTCTGTGTTTGTGTGGGAGTGTGTGTGAGTGCGTGTGCGCGCACGTGTGTGTGTGTGTGTGAGAGAGAGAGAGTGTGTGCACGTGTGTGTGTGTGCGTGTTTGTATGTGCACGTGTGTGTGTGTGTGTCTGTGAGTATGTGCGTGTGAGTGAATGTGCGCGCGTGTGTATGCGCGCGCGTGTGTGTTTGTGCATGTGTGTATGTGCACGCGTGTGTGTGTGCGTGTGCGTGTGTGTTTGTGTGTGTGTATGCTCACGGGCGCGCTTCTGTGTGTGTTTGAGAGTGTGCGCACGCACGTGTGTGTATGTGTGTGTGTGTGGGCACATCTGTGTGTGTGTCTGTGTATGTGTTTGTGTATTTGTGTGTGTGTGAGAGAGAGTGTGCGCGCACGTGTGTGTACGTGTGTGTGTGTGTGTGTATGTGCACGCGCGTGTTTTTGTGCATGCGAGTGCGTGTATGCGCGTGTGTGATTCCGTGTGTCTGTATGCGTGTGCGTGTGTGTGTGCGTGTGTGTGCGTGTGTGCGTATGTGTATGGGTGTGTGTGTGGGTGTGTTTTTGTGTGTGTGTGTGTGTGCGCGCGCGGGCGCACAAGCGCGTGCGTACGTGTGTGTTTGTGCGCGTGTTAGTGTGTGTGTACACGCGCGCATGCGCTTGTCTGTGGGTGTGTGTGTGTGTGTGGGCGGGCGCGCGCGCGTGTGTGTGTGTGTGTGCACGCGCGCACGTGTGTGTTTGTGCGCGCACGTGTATGCTTGAGGGTGTGTGCGCGTGGTTGCGTGTGTGCGTGAGGGCCTGCGTGTGTGTGTATACGCTCGCGCGTGCTTGTGTGTGTCTGGGTGTGAGTGCGCGCACGTGTGTGTGTGTGTGTAAGTATGCACGCGCGTGCGTGTGTGTATGCGTGCATATGCGCGCGTGCGTGTGTTCGTGTCGTCGTTTGTGTGTGTGTGTGTGTGTGTGTGCGCGCACGTGTGTGTGTGTGATCGTACGTGTATGTGCGCGCGCATGTGTGTCTGAGTTTGTGCGTGTACGTGTGTGTGAGCGTACGTGTATGTGCGCGCGCACGTGTGTCTGAGTTTGTGCGTGTACGTGTGTGTGTTTGTATGTATGTGAGCGAGCACACGCGTGTGTGTGAGAGCGTGCGCACGCGCGCGTGTGTATGTGTGCGCGCGTGAGCATGCACGCGCGCGTGTGTGTGTATGCGTGCGCATGTGTTCGTGTGTGTGTTTATGTGTGTGTGTGTGTGTGCGTATGAGTATGCACGCG
>CAWUDS030001463.1:882500-897500 GCA_963859935.3 Lathyrus sativus | reverse complement strand
CGTGAGGGCGTGTGTGTGTGTGTGTGCGCATGTGAGTATGCACGTGCCTGTGTGTGTGTATGCGCGCACGTGTGTTTGTGTGTGTGTGTGTGGGCGAGTGCGCGGACGCGTGTATGTGTGTCTGTGTGTGTGCGCATGCGTGTATGTGTGCACATGCGTTTTTGTGTGTGTGTGTATCCGCGCACGTGTGTTTGTGTGTGTGTGTGTGTGCGTGTGTCTGTACGAATACGCGCGGGCGTGTTTTCGTGTGTTTGTGTGTGTATATGCACGCACGTGTGTGTTTGTGTGTGCGCACATGTGTGTGTGTGTGCACGCACGTGTGTTTATGTGTGTGTGTGTGTGTGTGAGAGAGAGAGAGAGAGTGTATGTGCGCACGTGTGTGCGCACGTGTGTGTGTGTGTGCGTGCATGCGTGTGTGTGCGTGTGCGTGTGTGTGAGTGCGTGCGTGCGTATGTGTGTGCGCGCGCGTGTGTGTGTGTGTGTGAGAGTGCGTGCACGCGCGCATGTGTGTGTGCACGTGCGTGTGTGTGTTTTTGTGTGGGTGTGTGTGTGCACGCGCGTTTGTGAGTGCGTGTTTGGTGTGTGTGTCTGTGCGTGTGTATGTGTGTGTGTGTGTGTGTGTGTGTGTGTGTGTGTGTGCACGCGTGTGTATGTGTGTGCGTGTGTATGTGCGTGTGCACGCGCGTATGTGTGTTCGTGGGTGTGTGTGTGTGTGCGTGTGAGCATGCATGCGAGCGTGCATATGTGCGTGAGTGCGTGCGTGCGTGTGTGTGTGTATGCACACGTGTGTGTTTGTGCACGCACGCGTTTGCGTGTGCGTGTGTGTGCGCGCACGCGTGCGTGTGTGTGGAAGTGTGCGGGCACACGCGCGCGCGTTTGTGTGTGTGTGTGTGTTTGTGTGCGCGTGCGTGTGTATATGTGCACGCACGTATGTTTGTGCTCATGTGTGTGTGTGTGTGCGTGTGTGTGTTAGCACGCGTGTGTAGGTGTGTATGCGCACGTGTGTGTGTGCGTGTGTGGGCACGTGTGTGTCTGTGTGTGCGTACGCGTGTGTTTGTGTTTGTGCGTGCGTGTGTATTTGTGTGTTTGTGTGTGCACGCGCACACGCTTGTGTGTGTGTGTTTGCGTGTGTGTGTGTGTGTTTATGCGCACGCTCGTGAGTCTGTGGGTGCGCACACGCAGGTGTGTGTGTGTTTGAGAGAGAGAGAGTATGCGCGCGCGTGTGTGTGTGTGTGTGTGTGTGTGTGTGCACGTGTGTGTGTGTGAGTGAGAGTATGTGCACGCGTGTGTGTGCGTGTGTGCGTGCGTGTGCGTGTGTATGCGTATGTGTGTGCGTGTGTGTGCGTGTGCGTGTGTGTCGGCGCACACGTGTGTGTATGCGTGTGTGTTGTCGCACACACGTGTGTGTGCGTGTGTGTCAGTGCACGCGCGTGTGTGTGTTTAAGAGGGTGCACACGCGTGTGTGTATGTGTGTGTGTCTATGCGTGTGTGTGTGTGTGTCTGTGTGATTTTGCGTACGTGTGTGCGTGTGTGTGTGTATGTGTGTGCACGCACGCGTGTGTTTGTATGTGTTAGCACATGCGCGTGTATGTTTGTGTGTGTGTATCTGTGTGTGTGTCGGTGCACGTGTGTATGTGTGTATGCGCGCACGTGTGTGTGTGTGTGTGTGTGTGTGTGCACGTGTCTGTGCGCATGTGTCTGTGTGTGTGTGCCTATGTGCACGTGCGTGTGTTTGTGCGTGCTCGTTCGTGTGTGTTTGTGTGTGTGTGCGCGTGCGCATGTGAGAGAGAGAGAGTGTGTGTGTGTGTGCACGAGCTTGTTTGTGTTGCGTGTGTGTGTGCGTGTATGTGTGTGTGTGTGTGTGTGTGTGTGTGTGTTAGTGCGGGCACGCGCGTGCGTGTGCGTGTGTGTGTATGTGTGTGTGTGTGTATGTGTATGCGTGTGTGTGTGTGTTAGCGCGGGCACGCGCGTGCGTGTGCGCGTGTGCGTGCACAGGTTTGTGTGTGCATGCGTGTGCGTGTGTGTGTGTGTGTGTTTGCGTGTGTGTGTATGCGTGTGTGTGTGTGTGTGGGTTTGCCCGCACGCGCGCGTGTGTATTTGTGTGTCAGAAAGAGAGTGTGTGCGTGTGTGTTTGTGTTGCGTGTGTGTGTTCACGTATGGCGTGTGTGTTTGTGTGTGCACACGCGTATGTGTGTTCGTGGGTGTGTGTGTGCGTGTGAGCGTGCACGCGAGCATGCATACGTGCGTGAGTGCGTGTGTGCGTCTGTGTGTGTGTGCGCACGCGTGTGTGTTTGTGCGCGCACAAATTTGTGTGTGCGTGTGTGTGCGCGTACGTGTCATTGTGTGTGAAAGTGTGCGCGCATACGCGCACGCGTTTGTGTGTGTGTGTGTGTATGTGTGTGTGTGTGTTTGTGTGCGCGTGCATGTGATTATGTGCATGCGTGTGCGTGTGTGCGCGTGCGTGTGTATATGTGCACGCACGTGTGTTTGTGCTCATGTGTGTGTGTGCATGTGTGTGTTAGCACGCGTGTGTGCACGTGTGTGTGTGTGCGTGTGTGCGCACGTGTGTGTGTGTGCGTGTGTGCGCACGTGTGTGTCTGTGTGTGCGTACGCGTGTGTTTGTGTTAGTGCGTGCGTGTATATTTGTGTGTGTGTCTGTGTGAGAGTTGTTTATTTATGCGCACGTTCGTGAGGTTGTGTATGCGCACGCGCGCATGCGTGTGTGTGTTTGAGAGAGTGAGAGTATGTGCACGCTTGTGTGCGTGTATGCGTGTGTGGATGTGTGTGCATGTGTGTGTGTGCGCGCACGTGTGTGTGTGAGAGTGAGAGTATGTGCACGCGTGTGTGTGCATGTGCGTGTGTGTGGGTGTGTGTGCATGTGTGTGTGTGCGTGTGTATGTGTGCGTGTGTGCGTGTGTACGTGTGTGTGTGTGCGTCGGCGCACGCGCGTGTGTGTGCGTGTGGGTCGGCGCATGCGTCTGTCTGTGTGTTTAAGAGGGTGCACACGCGTGTGTGTGTGTGTGTATGTGTGTGTGTGTGTGTGTGTGTGTGTGTCTGTGAGATTGCGCGTACGTGCGTGCGTGTGTGTGTGCGGGCGCGCGTGTATGTTTGTGTGTGTGTCGGCGCACGTGTGTATGTGTGTATGTGCGCACGTGTGTGCGCGCACACGTCTGTGTTTGCGCACGCGTGTATTTGGGACTGTGTGCCCACGCGCGCGCTTCTCTGCGTGTGCGTGTGCGTATGTGCACGCGCGTGTGTTTTCACACACTCGTTCGTGTGTGTTTCTGTGTGTGTGTGTGTGCGTTTGCGTGCGTGAGTTTGTGCGCACGCCCGTGTGTTTGTGCGTGCGCGCGTGTGTGAGAGAGTGTGTGCGCACAGGCTTGTTTGTGTTGCGTGTGTGTGCGTGTGTGTGAGTGCATGCACGCGCGTGTGCGTGTATGTGTGCGTGCGTGCATGTGTGTGCGCGCGTGTGTGTGTGTCTGTGTGTGTGAGCGTACGCTCGTGCGTGTGCGTTTGTGTGCGCACACGTGTGTGTGTGTGTGCGTGCATGTGTGTGTGTGTGTGTATGTGCGTGCGTGTGTGTGTGTGTGTGTGTGTTTGCGTGTGTATGTGTATGCGTGTGTGTTTGTGTGTGAGAGAGAGAGAGTGTGAGCACGAGGGTGTGTATGTGCGCGTATGGCGTGTGTGTTTGTGTGTGCACACGCGTATGTGTGTTCGTGTGTGTGTGTGCGTGCGTGCGAGCGTGCATACGTGCGTGAGTGCGTGTGTGTGTGTGTGTGCGCGCACGCATTTGTATGTGCGTGTGGGTGGAATTGTGCGCGCACACGCGTTCGTGTTTGTGTTTGTGTGTGTATGTTTGTGTGCGCGAGTGTGTGTCTATGTGCACGTGCGTGTGTGTGTGCGCGTGCGTGTGTATATGTGCACGCACGTGTGTTTGTGCTCATGCGTGTGTGCGCGCGTGTGTGTGTGTTAGCACGCGTGTGTACGTTTGTGTGCGCACGTGTGTGTGTGTGTGTGCGCGTGTGCGCACGTGTGCGTCTGTGTGTGCGTACGCGTGTGTTTGTGTTTGTGCGTGCGTG
Source organism: Lathyrus sativus (assembly GCA_963859935.3). Taxonomy (NCBI): domain Eukaryota; kingdom Viridiplantae; phylum Streptophyta; class Magnoliopsida; order Fabales; family Fabaceae; genus Lathyrus; species Lathyrus sativus. The sequence goes on along the minus strand of CAWUDS030001463.1, from coordinate 893,421 downwards.
TGTATTTGTGTGTGTGTGTGTGTGTGTGCATGCCCACACGTTTGTGTGTGTGTGTGTATATGTGTGTGTGTGTGTGTGTGTGTTTGGACGCACGATCGTGAGGCTGTGTGTGCGCACGCGCGTGTGTGGTTGTGTTTTAGAGAATGAGAGTATGCGCACGCGCGCGCGTATGTGTGTGTGCCCACGCGATTGTGTGTGTATGCGCACGTGTGTGTGTTTGAGAGTGAGAGTATGCGCACACATGTGTGTCCGTGCGTGCGTGTGTGTGTGTGTGTCGGCTCACGTGTGTGTGTGTGTTTAAGAGGGTGCACACACGTGTGTGTATGTGTGTGTGTGCGTGTGTGTGTGTCTGTGTGATTATGCATGCGTGCGTGTGTGTGTGTGTGTGTGTGTGTGTGTGTGCGCACACGTGTCTGTTTGCGCGCACGTGTTTGTGTGTGTGCGCACACGAGTGTTTTTATGTGTTAGCACATATGCGTGTATGTTTGTGTGTGTGTGTGTGTGTCGGTGCACGTGTGTATGTGGGTATGCGCGCACGTGCGTGTGTGTGTGCACGTGTGTGCGCGCACGTGAGTGTGTGTGCGTGCGTGAGTCTGTGTGTGTGCGTGTGGGTATGTGCACGCGCGTGCGTTTGCGCACGCGCGTTCGTTTGTATGTGTGTGTGTGTGTGTGTGTGTGCATGCATGAGATCGTGCGCACGCGCGTGTGCGTGTGCATGCGTGTGAGAGAGAGAGTGTAACACCCCCCTTATTCCTACCCCAAAATAATTCAATTAATCATTTAGGCATAAGTCAAAATTTTATCAGAGTACATGTAAGTCATAGCACAAAAGGGGTATGTCACATTATCATAAAAATTCCAATGCAATACAACACCTGCTCTACAGATATGCAACAACGGGTCAGCGCCCACGAGAAAATATTTAGAACAAGGCGGAAACATCTAAATATTTCATATCTCCAATACATGTATTCACATATACAATTATCATCCCACATGTCAACAAAACATAACATCGGCAGATACATGCACAGATGTATCGCAAAAGAATCGAAATAACTCCTATCTACCCGGTGCTACATATCAGAGCCGACCGACCAAAAGGGAAATGAAGTCATGCTTCACAAAATATCTCCAGCCATCTAATCTGCAATGCCTCATAGAGCATTATAAAACAGCAGAAGGGTGAGAAACAATATCATAATAAATAATGCATAAAGACATATATAAATATCTCATATCAACAATTATGCATTCTACGCATTCTCACCATAACTCACCTTGTACAATATAATATATCTATATACAACTATAACACCAAGCATACTCAATATGCATCATCAATGTTTATATCTTTTCATAAACATGCAACCACATATATATATATATATATATATATATATCTATATATATATATCCTCCAGTATCTACATTATGCCAAAACATACATTTCACGTTAATTCAATAAACATACACAACATGTTTATTTCACTATACATCATATACAGATGACAAATGCAAATCATAGAGGACAACTCGCTACTCTATGTAAATGCAACACAACATCGATCTAGTCGATCGTCAGATCCTCCTAAGGATCAATCTACTCTCACCCCTCATGGGTATTCTATCACTTGTCAGATTCTCCTAGGAATCACAACACTCATCAGACCCTCCTAGGAATCACACCATTCATCAGATTCTCCAAGGAATCACGCCACTCGTCAGATTCTCCGAGGAATCACACTGTTCATCAGATTCTCCAAGGAATCAGGTTAATCAGCAGACTCTCCAAGGAATCACATATCTCGTCAGATTCTCCGAGGAATCAATTCATTCAGCAGATTCTCCGAGGAATCACACCATCCATCAGACTCTCCTAAGAGTCATGTCTCTCCTCAGGCTCTCCTAAGAGTCCTATCACTCATCAGATTCTCCTAGGAATCAACAACACAAGAATGTATTCTATACAATTCTTGAAATGCACACACATACACATAATATGTTCATGCATCTTCACCTCATTCAATTTCATACAATCATCATACATCGCAATGTATATTACACAACACATTAGTCATTCACCTCATTATCATGCATTTTAAATCAATTTAAACAATGCACATATTTGCCCAAACGGCCACAATTCACAATCGAGGATTTACGCACGAAGGCTACCCACAGCACATGTTATCACAATAGATCACATACTTATTCATATCATAGAGGTATTAACCTATGTGAATCAACCAAACAATCACCACATGAGCAACACAGCACAAGAAAAATGCTGTCACGTTCGCCTTTATTCGCCTGGCGAACCCCCGCAGCGAACCTTCGCTAGGCTTCGCCTGGCGAACTCGCCAGCGAGCCCAAGTCAGTAGCTACTGACTTCATTCGCCACCATTCGCCAGCACCTTCGCTGGGAGAACCTTCGCTATCCACCTTCGCCTGGCGAACTCACCAGCGAAGTCCACTGGGACTTAAACATAATTACTCGCCAGCATTCGCCGGGCTTCGCCTGGCGAAGCTTCGCCTTCGCTCGCCTGGCGAGAGCCAGCGAACCTGCGCAGAACAGCATTCTGTTCTGTCTCTCCTTCACCAATCCATCATCAACCATCTCTTAAACATCTAAATCAGTACAAATAGCATCAATACATGTTACCCGACTATTCTACGGCGTTATTACTCAGTTTCAACCGATTAAATCTTCAATCTACCGATTATTCCAACTTTTGCCCTAGAAATGGATAGTGTAGAAAAACTACCAACAAGCCCAAACTAATACATATATGATGCTATACATTATTAAGATGATAAAACTTCTCACCCTTACCTGATTAATCGCAAGCTTTGATCGATTCTTGATGATTCTAGGTTTTCCTCTTTCTCTTCTCTTTCTCCTCATCTTCTTTCTTTCTCCTTTCTTTCTCTTCTTCTTACTATCCTTTCTTTCCCTTCTATTTCCTCTTTAATATCTTTTCCATTATTTTTCCAAAACATCTATTAATTCAATATCTCACAAATATCTCACTTAATATTAAATAGGAAATGTCCAAAATACCCTTCCAAACTATTTCCTCTGAAACCTCCCAATACCGGTTAAAAATATGATAATATGTAAATATAACATATTTCCACACAAATTCTACATCCAAATATTATTCACCCAATTTAATTAAATTGGGGCCCAATAAAAGTGAAAATCGAAATCGGGGCGTTACAACTCTCCCCCAGTTTAGAAATTTTCGTCCTCGAAAATATCACTTGATTCAAAACACACCGGACACGATTTCTGCGTCCTTTCCTGAATTCCCAAGTTACACACAATCGTCCACATGCATACTTCCTTATCACAATCACAGCCATGCCACGTGGCTCATAAAAGACTGTCACCCTCATCAACTCCCATTGGAGATTACGGGTACATCACTCGTACTTCACCAGGAACAACATCTAGGTCATTCTACCCCGGTGATTCTTTCCACTAGGAACGACACATAGCCATTCTACCCTAGCGAATACAACCATGATACTTATACCTCATCAGGAATAACATACTAGTCATTCTACCCCAATGAGCTCAAATCTCTAACACGTACGTTGTCCAACGTCACCATCTTAAAGTCTTCACTCTCAATTACCATCGCATCAACGGAAAATCAAAACCAAACACTAAGCGTACTCAAAAGAAACGAACAAATGAGTCGCTCCGATATCAAACATAACAACTAAAGGTGCAACATAATTAAAGCACATACCTCAAATCAAACGATCCGCATTGGTAGTGTCTGACCCTGCCAATGCAAACACTTTCCCACTTACTGAAGCTTGCTTCGGTTTAGGACACTTCGCACTGATGTGACCCACTTCTCCACAATTGTAGCACTTCACTGCACCCATTCTACAATCCTTAACATCATGTCCAAGAACTCCACAATTAGAGCATTTGATCTTGGGCTTTCCACACATAAAAGACTTATGACCCATCTCGCCACACTTGTAGCATTTAATGGATCCAGAACTCCCTCCTCCAGATCCCTTAACAAAGTTTCCCTTATGCTTGCCCTTATCAGCTGGCGTCTCATAAGGTTCACTCCTTACTTGTCGCTTTTCTTTCTCCTCCTTCAAACTCTTGTAGTGAGTAGAACGAGCTTTGCGATCTTCTTCAAAAATTCGACAACATTCGGTCAAGTCCGAAAATCTCCTTATCCTCTGATAGCCCACCGCTTGTTTGATCTCGGGACGCAAGCCGTTCTCATACTTAACACACTTAGAGAATTCTGCCGTCACCGCATCATAGTGAGGATGAAATTTTACTAACTCCATAAACTTAGCCGTGTAATCCACCACAGACATATTGCCTTGTTTCAACTCAAGAAATTCCATTTCCTTCCTTCCTTTCACACTCTCAGGATAATACTTCCTCAAGAATTCAGCACGAAATAAATCCCAAGTTATTTCCTCGTCATCTACTTCAAGCACTTGCCTCATGCCGATCCACCAGTCATCGGCTTCTTCCCGCAACATGTGAGATCCAAGCCTCACCTTATTGCCCTCAGCACAGTTCATAACTCTGAAGATCCTCTCGATCTCTTTCAACCAATTCTGGGCACCGTCCGGATTAAACCTTCCTTTGAACACCGGTGGCTTATTCTTTCTAAACTCATCATTTGCGTTCACATTCGGCGCACCCTGCACCGCTCTAGTCATCGCCTCCAATGCCGCAGCCATAGCACTGTCATTACGACCTGCCATAATCTTCTTAATCGCAAAAACAGCAACAAGGTTAAACAACCGCTCAACCAACAAAACAATAAGACAAACCCAACTGACTCAACACTGGCTCTGATACCACTTGTAACACCCCCCTTATTCCTACCCCAAAATAATTCAATTAATCATTTAGGCATAAGTCAAAATTTTATCAGAGTACATGTAAGTCATAGCACAAAAGGGGTATGTCACATTATCATAAAAATTCCAATGCAATATAACACCTGCTCTACAGATATGCAACAACGGGTCAGCGCCCACGAGAAAATATTTAGAACAAGGCGGAAACATCTAAATATTTCATATCTCCAATACATGTATTCACATATACAATTATCATCCCACATGTCAACAAAACATAACATCGGCAGATACATGCACAGATGTATCGCAAAAGAATCGAAATAACTCCTATCTACCCGGTGCTACATATCAGAGCCGACCGACCAAAAGGGAAATGAAGTCATGCTTCACAAAATATCTCCAGCCATCTAATCTGCAATGCCTCATAGAGCATTATAAAACAGCAGAAGGGTGAGAAACAATATCATAATAAATAATGCATAAAGACATATATAAATATCTCATATCAACAATTATGCATTCTACGCATTCTCACCATAACTCACCTTGTACAATATAATATATCTATATACAACTATAACACCAAGCATACTCAATATGCATCATCAATGTTTATATCTTTTCATAAACATGCAACCACATATATATATATATATATCTATATATATATCCTCCAGTATCTACATTATGCCAAAACATACATTTCACGTTAATTCAATAAACATACACAACATGTTTATTTCACTATACATCATATACAGATGACAAATGCAAATCATAGAGGACAACTCGCTACTCTATGTAAATGCAACACAACATCGATCTAGTCGATCGTCAGATCCTCCTAAGGATCAATCTACTCTCACCCCTCATGGGTATTCTATCACTTGTCAGATTCTCCTAGGAATCACAACACTCATCAGACCCTCCTAGGAATCACACCATTCATCAGATTCTCCAAGGAATCACGCCACTCGTCAGATTCTCCGAGGAATCACACTGTTCATCAGATTCTCCAAGGAATCAGGTTAATCAGCAGACTCTCCAAGGAATCACATATCTCGTCAGATTCTCCGAGGAATCAATTCATTCAGCAGATTCTCCGAGGAATCACACCATCCATCAGACTCTCCTAAGAGTCATGTATCTCCTCAGGCTCTCCTAAGAGTCCTATCACTCATCAGATTCTCCTAGGAATCAACAACACAAGAATGTATTCTATACAATTCTTGAAATGCACACACATACACATAATATGTTCATGCATCTTCACCTCATTCAATTTCATACAATCATCATACATCGCAATGTATATTACACGACACATTAGTCATTCACCTCATTATCATGCATTTTAAATCAATTTAAACAATGCACATATTTGCCCAAACGGCCACAATTCACAATCGAGGATTTACGCACGAAGGCTACCCACAGCACATGTTATCACAATAGATCACATACTTATTCATATCATAGAGGTATTAACCTATGTGAATCAACCAAACAATCACCACATGAGCAACACAGCACAAGAAAAATGCTGTCACGTTCGCCTTTATTCGCCTGGCGAACCCCCGCAGCGAACCTTCGCTAGGCTTCGCCTGGCGAACTCGCCAGCGAGCCCAAGTCAGTAGCTACTGACTTCATTCGCCACCATTCGCCAGCACCTTCGCTGGGCGAACCTTCGCTATCCACCTTCGCCTGGCGAACTCACCAGCGAAGTCCACTGGGACTTAAACATAATTACTCGCCAGCATTCGCCGGGCTTCGCCTGGCGAAGCTTCGTCTTCGCTCGCCTGGCGAGAGCCAGCGAACCTGCGCAGAACAACATTCTGTTCTGTCTCTCCTTCACCAATCCATCATCAACCATCTCTTAAACATCTAAATCAGTACAAATAGCATCAATACATGTTACCCGACTATTCTACGGCGTTATTACTCAGTTTCAACCGATTAAATCTTCAATCTACCGATTATTCCAACTTTTGCCCTAGAAATGGATAGTGTAGAAAAACTACCAACAAGCCCAAACTAATACATATATGATGCTATACATTATTAAGATGATAAAACTTCTCACCCTTACCTGATTAATCGCAAGCTTTGATCGATTCTTGATGATTCTAGGTTTTCCTCTTTCTCTTCTCTTTCTCCTCCTCTTCTTTCTTTCTCCTTTCTTTCTCTTCTTCTTACTATCCTTTCTTTCCCTTCTATTTCCTCTTTAATATCTTTTCCATTATTTTTCCAAAACATCTATTAATTCAATATCTCACAAATATCTCACTTAATATTAAATAGGAAATGTCCAAAATACCCTTCCAAACTATTTCCTCCGAAACCTCCCAATACCGGTTAAAAATATGATAATATGTAAATATAACATATTTCCACACAAATTCTACATCCAAATATTATTCACCCAATTTAATTAAATTGGGGCCCAATAAAAGTGAAAATCGAAATCGGGGCGTTACAGAGAGTGTGCGCACGAGCTTGTTTGTGTTGCGTGGGTGTGCGTGTGGGTGTGCGCGCACGCGCGTGAGCGTGTATGTGTGTATCTGTGCGAGTACGCGCGTGCGTGTGCGTGTGTGTATGCGTAGACGTGTGTGTGTGTGCGTGCGTGCGTGTGCTTGTGTGTGTGTGTGTTTGCGTGTGTGTGTGTATGCGTGTGCGTGTGTGTATGCGCACACGTGCGTGTGTGCGTGCGTGTGCTTGTGTGTGTGTGTGTGTGTTTGCGTATGTGTGTGTGTGTGTGTGCGCGTATGGCGTATGTGTTTGTGTGAGAGAGAGAGAGAGTGTGCGCACGAGGGTGTGTGTGTGTGCGTGTATGGCGTGTGTGTTTGTGTGTGCGTGTGTGCGCATGCGAGTGTTTGTATGTGTTAGCACACGCGTGTGTGTGTTTGTGTGTGTGTGTCGGTGCATGTGTGTGTGCGTATGCGCGCACGTGTGTGGGTTCGTGTGTGTGTTTGTGTTCGTGTCTGTGTGTGTGGGTGCACGTGTGTGTGCACGCACGTGTGTATGTGGTTGCGCACGTGTGTGTTTGTATGTATGTGCGCACGCGCACACGTGTGTGTGTCTGTTCGTATGTGCAAGCGCGTGCGTTTGCGCAAGCGCGCGCAAGCGCCTGTGTGTGTGTGTACGTGTGTGTGTCCGTACGTACGCGTGTGTTATTTTGTGTGTGTTTGTGTGTGTGTGTGTGTTTGTGCGTGTGTATGTGTGTGTGTGTGTGTTCGCACGCGCGCGCTTGTGTTTGTGTTTGAGAGCGCACGTGTGTGTGTACGTGTGTGTTTGTGTGCATGTGTGTGTGTGTGTGTGTCTGTGTGTGTGTGAGGGAGAGAGAGAGTGTGTGCACGCGTGTGCGTGTATGTGTGTGCGCGTGTGTGTATGTGCATACGCGTGTTTTTGTGCACGCGAGTGCGTGTGGGTGTGGGTGTGCGTGCGTGTATGCGTGTGCGTGTGTTTGTACGTGTGTGTGTGTGTGCACGCGCGTGTGTGTGCGTGTGCGTGTGTATGTGCACACGCGCGTGTGTGTGTGTGCGTGTGTGTATGTGCGTGTGTATATGTGCACGCGCGTGTGTGTGGGTGTGTGCGTGTGCACGTGTGTATGTGTGTGTGTATGTTTTTGTGTGTGTGTGTTTGTGAGTGCGAGCGCGTGTGTGTGTGTGCGTGTTTGTGTGTGCGCGCGAGAGTGTATGTGAGCGTGTGCGCGTGCACACGCGCATACTTATGCGCGCTCGTGTGTGTATGTGTGTGTGTCCGCCTGCACACACGTGTATGCGTGAGCGCGTGTGTGTGTGTGCGCATGTGAGTATGCACGTGCGTGTTTGTGTGTGTGTGTGTGTGTGTGGGCGAGTGCGCGGACGCGTGTATGTGAGTGTGTATGTGCGCATGTGAGTATGCATATGACTGTGTGTGTATGCGTGCACGTGTGTTTGTGTGTGCGTGTGTGCGTGTGTCTGTTCGAATACGCGCGCGCGTGTATTCGTGTGAGTGTGTGTGTGTGTGTGTGTATGCGCGTACGTGTGTGTTTGTGTGTGCGCACATGTGTGTGTGTGTGAATGCACGTGTGTTATGTGTGTGTGTGTGTGTGAGAGAGAGAGAGAGAGAGAGAGAGTTTGTGCGCACGTGTGTGTGATTGTGTGCATGCGTGTGTGTGTGTGCGTGTGTGTGTGTGAGTGCGTGCGTGCGTATATGTGTGCGCGCGCGTGTGTGTAAGATTGCGTGCACGCGCACATGTGTGTGTGTGCACGTGTGTGTGTGTGTGTTTGTGTGTGGGTGTGGGTGCACGCGCGTTTGTGGGTGCGTGTTTGGTGTGTGTGTCTGTGCGTGTGTATGTGCGTGTGTGTGTGTGAGAGTGTGTGCACGCGTGTGTATGTGTTTGTGCGTGTGTGTGTGTGTCCACGCGCGTATGTGTGTTCGTGGGTGTGTGTGTGTGCGTGTGAGCGTGCATGCGAGCGTGCATACGTGCGTGAGTGCATGCGTGCATGTGTGTGTTTGTGCGCGCACGCGTTTGTGTGTGCGTGTGTGTGCGCGCACGTGTGCGTGTGTGTGGAAGTGTGCGGGCACACGTGCGCGCGTTTGTGTGTGTGTGTGTTTGTTTGTGTGCGCGTACGTGTGCCTATGTGCACGCGCGTGTGCGTTTGCCCGTGCGTGTGTATATGTGCATGCACGTGTGTTTGTGCATGTGTGTGTGTGTGTTAGCAGGCGTGTGTGCGTGCGTGTGGGCACGTGTGTATGTGCGAGTGTGGGCACGTGTGTGTCTGTGTGTGCGTACGCGTGTGTTTGTGTTTGTACGTGTGTGTGTATTTGTATGTTTGTGTGTGCACGTGCACACGCTTGTGTGTGTGTATACGTGTGTGCGTGTGTGTTTGTGCGCACGCTCGTGAGTCTGTGTGTGAGCACGCGCGGGTGCGTGTGTATGTTTGAGAGAGTGAGAGTATGCGCGCGGGTGTGTGCGTGTGTGTGTGTGTGCACTTGTGTGTGTGTGTGTGTGAGTGAGAGTATGTGCACGCGTGTGTGGGCGTTTGTGTGTGTGTATGTGTGTGTGTGTGTGTGTGCGTATGTGTGTGTGTGCGTGTGTGTGTGTGTGTGTCGGGGCACATGTGTGTGTATTTGTGTGTGTTGTCGCACACATGTGTGTGTGCGTGTGTGTCGGCGCACGCGCATGTGTGTGTTTAAGAGGGTGCACACGCGAGTGTGTATGTGTGTATGTCTGTGCGTGTGTGTGTGTGTCTGTGTGATTCTGCGTACGTGTATGCGTGTGTGTGTTTGTGTTGCGTGTGTGTGTGTGTGTGTTTGTGTGTGTGTGTATGCGTGTGTGTGTGTGGGTTTGCGCGCACGCGTGCATGTGTGTTTGTGTGTCAGAGAGAGTGTGTGTGTGTGTGTTTGTGTTGTGTGTGTGTGTGTGTGTGCGTGTGAGTGTGCATGCGAGCGAGCATACGTGCGTGAGCGCGTGCGTGCGTGTGTGTGTGTGTGTGCGCACGCGATTGTGTGCACGTGTGTGTGCGCGCACGTGTCATTGTGTGTGAAAGTGTGCACGCACACGTGCACACGTTTGTGTGTGTGTGTGTGTTTGTGTGCGCGTGCGTGTGATTATGTGCATGTGTGTGCGTGTGTGCGCGTGCGTTTGTATATGTGCACGCACGTGTGTTTGTGCTCATGTGTGTGTGTGTGTGTGTGCGTGTGTGTGTTAGCACGCGTGTGTGCACGTGTGTGTGTGTATGCGTGTGTGCGCACGTGTGTGTCTGTGTGTGCGCACGCGTGTGTTTGTGTTAGTGTGTGCGTGTATATTTGTGTGTGTGTCTGTGTGAGAGTTGTATATTTGTGCGCATGTTCGTGAGGCTGTGTGTGCGCACGCGCGCATGCGTGTGTGTGTTTGAGAGAGTGAGAGTATGTGCACGCGTGTGTGCGTGTATGTTGTGTGAGTGTGTGTGCATGTGTGTGTGCGGGCACGTGTGTGTGTGTGAGAGAGAGAGTGTGCGCACGAGCCTGTTTGTGTTGCGTGGGTGTGCGTGTGCGTGTGAGCGCACGCGCGTGAGCGTGTATGTGTGTGTGCTTG
>CAWUDS030001463.1:875000-880000 GCA_963859935.3 Lathyrus sativus | reverse complement strand
GTGTGTGCGCGCACGCGTGTTTATGCGCGCGCACGTGTTTGTGTGTGCGCACACGAGTGTCTGTATGTGTTAGAACACGCGTGTGTGTGTTTGTGTGTGTGTGTGTTTGTCGGTGCACGTGTGTGTGTTTGTGCATGTGTGTGGGAGCGCGCATGTGAGTGTTTGTATGTGTTAGCACACGCGCGTGTGTGTTTGTGTGTGTGTCGGTGCACGTGTGTATGTGCGCACGTGTGTGTGTTCGTGTGTGTGTGTGTGTGAGCGCGCACGTGTGTGTGTGTGTGCACGCACGTGTGTGTTTGTGCGCACCCGCGCGCCCTCGTGCCTGCCTGGGTGTATGTGCACGCGCGTTTGTTTGCGCACACGCGTTCGTGTGTATGTGTGTGTGTGCGCGCGTACGCATGCACGCACGTGTGTGTGTGTGTGTGAGAGAGAGAGATAGAGAGTGTGTGTGAGTGTGCACACGACCTTGTTCTTGTTGCGCATGTGTGCGCGTGTGTTTGGGCGCACGCGCGTGTGTATGTGTGTGCGTGTGTGTGTGCGCACGCACGTGTGCGTGAGAGAGAGAGAGAGAGTGTGCGCACGAGCGTGTATGTGTTGTGCGTGTGTGTGTGTGCGCACGTGCGGTGTGTGCGCGCGTACGCGTGTTTGTGTGTATGTGCTTGTGTGTGCGTGCGTGTGTGTGCACGCGTGTGTATGTGTGTGCGTATGCGAGTGTGTATGTGTTTGTGTGTGAGAGAGAGTGTGTGCGCACGAGAATGTGTGTTAGTGCGTGTGTGAGTGCGTGTGTGTGTGCGAGTGTGTGCGCGTGTGTGGATGCGTGTGTATGTGTGTGTGTGTATGTGTGTGCGTATGTGTGTGTGTGTGTGCGTGTGTGTGTGCGCACGCGTGTGTATGTGTGTTCGTATGTGTGTGTGTGTGTGTTTACGCGCACGCGCACGTGTGTTTTTGTGTGTGTGAGAGAGAGAGTGTGCGCACGAAGGTGTGTGTGTGCGCGTGAGGCGCGTGTGGTTGTGTGTGCACACGCGTTTGTGTGTATGTGCGCACGTGTGTGTGTGTGAGAGAGAAACAGAGAGTATGCGCACGCGCGTGTGTGTGTGTCTGTGCGTGTGTGTGCGCGTGTGTATGTATGTGTGTGTGTGTGCGTGTGTGTGCGTGTGTATGTGTGTGTGTGTGTGTGCGTCGGTGCACGCGTGTGTGTGTCTAAGAGGGTGCGCATGCGTGTGCCTGTGTGTGTGTGTGTATGTGTGTGTGTGTCTGTGTGAATGTGTGTTTGTGCATGCGTGCATGCGTGTGTGTGTGTACGTGAGTGCGCGCACGCGTGTGTGTGTATGCGCACGTGTGTGTGCGTGCATGTGTGTGTGCGTGTGTATGTGTGTGTGTGTGCATCGATGCACGCGTGTGTGTCTAAGAGGGTGCGCATGCGTGTGCCTCTGTGTGTGTGTGTATGTGTGTGTGTGTCTGTGTGAATGTGTGTTTGTGCATGCGTGCATGTGTGTGTGTGTGTACGTGAGTGCGCGCACGTGTGTGTGTGTGTGTGCGCGTGAATGCTAGTGTTTGTATGTGTTAGCACACACGCGTGTGTGTTTATGTGTGTGTATTGACGCACGTGTATGTATGCGCGCACGTGAGCGGCTTCGTGTGTGTGTGTGTGTGTGTTCGTGTGTGTGTGTGTGTGTGTGTGCGCATGTGTGTGCGTGCACGTGCGTGTGTGGGTGCGCACGCGTGTGTTTGTATGTGAGCGCGCAAACGCGCGCGCGTATGTGTATGTGCATGCGTACGCGCGTGTGGGTCTTTGCGCGCGCACGCAATTGTTTGTGTTTGAGAGAGCGAGAGAGAGAGAGTGTGTGTGTGTGTGTGTGAGTGTGCGCGCACGAGCGGGTTTGTGTTTTGCGTGTGTGTGGGTGCCCGCACGCGTGTGTGTGTGTGTGTGTGTGTTCGTACTGTGTGTGTGTGTGTGTGCGTGTGCATGCATGCGTGTGCGTGTGTGTGTGTGCGCACACGTGTGTGTATGTGTATGTGCATGTGTGTGTGCACGTGTGTGTATGCGTGTGTGTGTGCGTGTGTGTGCACGTGTGTGTGCGTGTGTGTGTGTGTGTGCATGCGCACGCTCGCGCGCGCCTGTTTGTTAGTCTGAGAGTGTGCTCATGTGTGTGTGCGTGTGTGTGTGTATGTGTGTGCACGTGTGTGTGTGTTTGTGTATGTGTTTGTGTGTTTGTGTGAGTGAGAGAGAGAGAGTGTGCACACGCGAGTGCGTGTGTGCGTGTGTGTGTGTGTGCGCGTGTGTTTGTATGTGTGTGTGTGTGTGTGTGCGTGTGTGTATATGCGTGTGTGTGTGTGGGTATGTGTATGCGCATGTGTGTGTGTGTGTGTGATTTTGTGTGCGTATGTCCGCGTGCGCACGCGTGTGTATGTGTGTGTGTGTGTGCACACGTGTGTGTGTGTGTGTACGCGCACCTGTATGTGTGAGTGCGTGTGCGCATTAGTGTGTGCGCACGTGTGTGTGTGTATACGCGTGTCTGTGTGTGTGTGCGTGTGTATGCGTGTGTGTGTGTGTATTTGTGTGTGTGTGTGCGTGTGTGTGCTTGTGTGTGTCTGTTGGTGTAAGCCCTAGAGGCCAATACTTTTTGGTACTTGTATCGGATTATTCGTTTAATAATAAAAGGCATTTCTTTATTATGTTTGTCTTTCAGAATAATAAAGTCCCTAGAATAGTTAGTTTGTTTAATGAAATGTTAAGTGTGACTTAATCATGAGATCCCATTAAACATAAAGACATTATTCTTAAAATATCCGTAGTCAAGCTTTATTGCAAAGTGGGATAACATTAAAAGCATTGAGACTATTATGAAGATAGACTGATGATCACATCTCATGGATCATGGATAAAGAGTTATCAAGTCTTGACATAGGTATAAATATTAGGAGTAATATTTATACCGGATTGACCCGCTATGAGAATACTACATAGTATGTTATGCAAAGTGTCATAAGTTATTCTCATGGTGATAATGGTGTATTACCACCCTTCGACCTGAAACCACTATGGACCCTAGATGTAGAGTCGGGTGCTTTATTGCTGATCAAACATTATCCGTAACTGGATGATCATAAAGACAGTTGATGGGCACTCCACGAAGCATGCTGAGGGACATGAGTGTCCTAGATGGAATTTGCCAATCCTGCATAACAGGAGAAATGTCTAAGGGCCCAATATTGAACTGGACAAGGATGACACAGTGTATGCCTTGTGTTCAATATAGACATAGGGGCAAAAGGGTAATTGTACAAACATATATTATCACGAAAAAGGTTTTGTCAGATCACATGACATTTTCGTGACTTGGGTAGCAGTGATGTGTTGCTAGATACCGCTTACTGTTTATTATGTTAAATATATAATTTAATATAATTACCAACGTTACGAAATCCTACAGGGTCACACACATAAGGACAGTTTGATGAGAGATAGAGAAATCAAAGGAACACCGTAAGGTACGGTGCACTTAAGTGAAAAATAGAAATTCGGATAATATAATAATAATTATTGTTATTTTATAATGGTTATAAAATAATAATAAAATAAATATATTTATTATAATAATAGTTATTATAATAATATATAATATTATTATGGATCATGTGAATTGGGTTTTTAGCCCGCAGCCCACAAGAGAGTCTATAAAAGGAACCCTTGTGATGAAGCTTTCACTTGATGCAATTTCGTTTTTGATTCTCTTTTCTCACTCAAATAATTCCGTTCGTAAGCAGCTAGCACTGTGACCGGAAGCTGTTCGTGTGGACTGAGTAGAGGCGTTGCACTTCATCAACGCTTGTGATCGCTGCATCAAAGATCTGAATCGCCACAAAGAGGTAACGATTCTATCACTGACCATGCTCATTCGTAAGGATCACTAAAGGAAAATTTTGTTTTCCGCTGCGTTTAGATCGCAATTTTCCTTCAGTGTCTGTGTGTATGTGCGTGCACGTGTGTGTGTGTGTGTATGCGCGTGTGAGTATGCACGCGCGTGTGTGAATGTATGCACGCGCATGTGTTCGTGTGTGTGTTTGTGTGTGTGTGTGCGTGTGAGTATGTATGCGCACGTGTATGTGCGTGTGCGTGTGTTAGAACGCGTGTATGTATGTGTGTGTGTGTTAGCACGCGTGGGTCGTGTGCGTGTGCGCATGTAAGTGTGTGTGCGCGTGTGATTATGCATGCGCACGTGTATGTGCGTGTGCTGTGTTAGAACGCGTGTATGTATGTGTGTGTGCGTGTGCGCACGTGTGCGTGTGTGTACACTAGTGTTTGTACGCGTGTTTGAGAGAGAGAGTGCGCACGTGTGTGTGTGTGTGAGAGAGAGACAGAGAGAGAGTATGCGCACGTGTGTGCGTGTGTGTGTGCGTGGTGTGTGTGCGCGCGTGTCTATGTGTGTGTGTGAGTGTGTGTGCGTGTGTGTCGGCGCACGCCTGTGTGTAATTTTGAGGGTGCGCACGTGTGTGTGTATGTGTGTTTGTGTGTGTGTGTGTGTGCGCGCGTGTGTGTCAATGTGAATGTGTGTTAGTGCGTGCGTGCGTGCGTGTGTGTGTGTATGTGTCTGCATGCACGCGTGTTTGTGTGTGCGCACGTGTGTGTGTGCGCACACGAGTGTTTGTATGTGTTAACACACGTGTGTGTGTGTGTGTTTGTTGGCGCACGTGTGTGTGTGTGTGAGTGTGTGTGTTCGTGTTTGTGTGTGCGCACGCGAGTGTTTGTATGTGTTAGCACACGAACATGTGTGTTTGTGTGTGTGTGTGTTTGTGTGTGTGTCGGTGCACGTGTGCATGTGTGTATGCAAGCACGTGTGTGTGTTCATATGTGTGTGTGTGAGCGTGCACGTGTGTGTGTGAGAGCACGTGTGTGCGCGCACGTGTATGTGTGTCCGTGCACGCATGTATTTGGGAGTGTGTGCGCAAGCGCACGCGCGTGTCTGCGTGTGCTTATGTGCACGCGCGTTTGTTTGTGC
>CAWUDS030001463.1:867500-872500 GCA_963859935.3 Lathyrus sativus | reverse complement strand
AGAGAGAGAGAGAGAATATGTGCGCACAAGCGTGTGTGTGTTGCGCGTGTGTGCGTGTGTGTGTGTGTGCGTGTGCGTGCGCGCGTATGTGTGTGTGCGCGTGCGTGTGTGTGTGCGTACGCGTGTGCGTGTGCGTGTGCGTGCACGCACGTGTGCGTGAGAGAGAGAGAGAGAGTGCGCACGAGCGTGTATGTGTTGCGCGTGTATGCGTGTGTGTGTGTGTGCGCACGCGTGTGTATGTGTGTGCATATGCGTGTGTGTGTGCTTACACGCACGCGTGTGTGTGTTTGTGTGAGAGAGAGAGGGAGAGAGTGTGCGCACGAGGGTGTGTGAGTGTGCGCGTGTGGCGTGTGTGTTTGTGTGTGCACACGCGTTTGTGTGTATGCGCGCACGTGTGTGTGTGAGAGAGAGAGACAGAGAGTATGCGCACACGTGTGTATATGTGTGTGCGTGTGTGTGTTTGTATGCGTGTGTATGTGTGTGAGTGTGTGCGTGTGTGTCGGTGCACGCGTGTGTGTTTAAGATGGTGCGCACGTGTGTGCCTGTGTGTGTGCATGTCTGTGTGAATGTGTGCTTGTGCGTGCGTGTATGCGTGTGTGTGTGTGTGTACGTGTGTGCGCGCACGCGTGTGTGGATGTGCGCACGTGTGTGTGCGTGTGTGCGTGCATGCTAGTGTTTGTATGTGTTAGCACACGCGCGTGTGTGTTTGTGTGTGTGTGTGTATCGGCGCACGTGTGTGTGTGTATGCGCGCACGTGTGTGGGTTCGTGTGTGTGTGTGTGTGTGAGTGTACGCGCGTGTGTGCGCGCACATGTGTGTTTTTGTGTACGTATGTGCATGCGTCTGCGCTTGTGTGTGTGCGTGTGTGAGTGTGTGTGCGTGCGTACGCGCATGTGTGATTGTGCGTATGCACGCACGTGTGTGTGTGTGTGTGTGTGTGAGAGAGAGAGAGTGTGCCTGTGCGCGCGCACGAGAGGGTGTGTGTTGTGCGTGTGTGTGTGCATATACGTGTGTGTGTGTGTGTGTGTGTGTGTGTGTGTGCGTGCGTGCGTGTGCGTATGTGTTGTGCGCACGCGTGTGTGTATGTGTATGTGCATGTGCGTGTGCGTGTGTGAGTGTGTGCGCGTGTGTGTGTGGGCACACACGTTTGTGTGTGTGCGCGCACATGTGTTTGTGTGAGTGAGATAGTATATGCACACGTGTGTGTGCGAGTGTGTGCGCGTGCATGGGTGTGTGTGTGCGTGTCTGTATGTGTACGTGTGTGTGTGTGTGTGTGTGCATTCGTGTGTATGTGCGTGTGTTTGTGTGTGTGCATGTGTGTATGTGCACGCGCATGCGTGCACGTGCGCGCGCGCTCGCGTGTGTGTGTGTGTGTGTGCGTGTGTATGTGCATTTGTGTGCGCAAGCACGCGCCCGCGCGCCTGTTTGTGTGTTTGAGAATGTGCGCATGTGTGTGGGTGTGTGTGGATGTGTGTGTATGTGTGTGCATGTGTGTGTCTGTGTTTGTGTATGTGTTTGTGTGTTTGTGTGTGTGTGAGAGAGAGAGTGTGTGCACACGCGAGTGCGTGTGTGCGTGTGTGTTTGTATGCGTGTGTGTGTGCGTGTGCGTGCGTGTGTGTGTATACGTGTGTGTGTGTGTGATTTTTTGTGTGTGTTAGCGTGCGCACGTGTGTGTATGTGTGTGTGTGCGCGCGCACACGTGTATGTGTGAGTGCGTGTGCGTGTGAGTGTTTGCGTGTGTGTGTGTATACGCGTGTGTGTGTGTGTGTATGTGTGTGTGTGTGTCGGTATGCGTGTGTGTGATTGTGTGTATTTGTGTGTGTGTGTGTGTGTGTGTGCGTGCACGCGTGTGTGTGTGCGCGCGCGTGTCAGTATGCACGCGCGTGTGTGAATGTATGCACGCGCGTGTGTTCGTGTGTGTGTTCGTGTGTCTGCGTGTGTGCATGTGCGTGTGTTAGAGAGAGAGAGAGAGAGAGAGAGAGAGCGCACGAGTGTATGTGTGTGTGTGTACGCGTGTTTGCGTGTGCAATCGCGTTTGTGTGTGTGCGCACGTGTGTGTGAGAGAGATAGAGAGTATGCGCACGCGTGTGTGTGTGTGTGTGCGTGTGTGTGTGTGTGCGTGTGTGTGTTTGCGCGTGTGTATGAGCGTGTGTATGTGTGTGTGTGTGTGTGTGTGTGTGTGTGTGTCAGCGCACGCATGTGTGTAATTAAGAGGGTGCGCACGCGTGTGTGTGTGTGTGTGTTTGTGTGTGTGTGTGCGTATTTGTGTGAATGTGTGTTTGTGCGTGCGTGCGTGCGTGTGTGTATGTGCGTGCATGCACACGTGTGTGTGTGTGTGTGTACACTAGTATTAGTATGTGCTAGCACATGCGCGTGTGTGTTTTTGTGTGTGTGTTTGTCGGCGCACGTGTGTGTGTTCGTGTGTGTGTGAACGCGCACGTGGTTGTGTGTGGGCGTGTGTGCGCGCACGTGTGTGTGCGTGCGTGCGCACGCGAGTGTTTGTATGTGTTAGCTCACGCGCATGTGTGTTTGTGTGTGTGTGTATGTTTGTGTGTGTGTCGGTGCATGTGTGTATGCACGCACGTGTGTGTGTGTTTGTCTGTGTGTGTATGTGTGTGAGTGTGCACGCGTGTGTGTGCGCACGCGTGTATTTGGGAGTGTGTGCGCAAGCGCACGCGCGTGTCTGTTTGTGCGTATGTGCATGCGTGTTTGTTTTCGCACGCGCGTTCGTGTGTGTGTGTATGTGTGTGTGTGTGTGTGTGCGTGTGTCTATGCGTGTGTGTGTTTGTGTGTGTGTGTGTGTGTGTGTGAGAGAGAGAGAGAGAGAGTGTGCACGAGCTTGTTTGTGTTGCGCGTGTGTGTGTTTGTGAGAGAGAGAGAGTGTGTGTGTACGCACGAGGGTGTGTGTGAGTGCGTGTATGTGTGCGTGTGCGTGTGTGTGTGTGTGTGTGTGTGTGCGTGTGTGTATGCGTGTGTGTGTGCGTGTGCGTGTGTGTATGCGTGTGTGTGTGTGTGCGTGTGTGCGTGTGCGTTCGCGCGCGCGTTTGTGTGTGTGTGTGTGTGTGTGTGCGCGCATGCATGTGTATGTGTGTGCATATGTGTGTGTGTGTGTGTGCGCGCACACGCGTGCGTGTGTGTTTGTGTTTGAGAGAGAGAGAGTGTGTGCACGTGGTTGTGCGTGTGCGCGTGTGGTGTGTGTGTTTGTGTGTGCATACGCGTTTGTGTGTGTGCGCGCATGTGTGTGTGTGTGTGTGTGAGTGCGTGTGGGTTCGTGTGCGTGTGTGTGTGTGTGCATGTGGGTTTGTGCATGCGCGTGTGTGTGTTTAAGAGGGTGCGCACGCGTGTGTGTGTTTAAGAGGGTGCGCACGCGTGTGTGTGTGTGCGCGTCTGTGTGTGTCTGTGTGAATGTGGGTTTGTGCATGTGTGTGTGCGCGTGTGGGTGTGCGTGTGTACGTGCACGCGCGTGTGTGTGTACGCGCACGTGTGTGTGTTTGTGTGTGCGCGCATACGAGTATTTGTATGTGATAGCACATGCACGTGTGTATTTGTACGTGTATGTGTTGGCGCACGTGCGTGTGTATGCGCGCACGTGTGTGGGTTCGTGTGTGTGTGTGTTCGTGTGTGTGCACGCGTGTGTGCGCGCACGTGTGTGTGTGGGTACGCACGCGTGTGTTTGTAAAAAGTGTGCACGCGCGCACGTGTATGTGTGTGTCTGTATGTACACGCGCACATGTGTGTTTGTGCGCGCACGTGTGTATGTGTGTGTGTGTGTGTGCACGCACATGTGTGTATGTGCGCGCACGTGTGTGTATGTGCACGCACGTGTGTGTGTGAGAGTGTGTATGCGCGTGGGTACGTGCGTGCGTGCGTGTGTGTGTGTGTGTGTGTGCACACGCTCGCGCGTGCTTGTGTTTGTCTGTGCGTGAGTGCGCGCACGTGTGTGTGTTTGTGTGTGCATGTGAGTATGCATGTGCGCGCGTGTGTGTTGTGTGTGTGTGTGCGCACATGTGTGTGTGTGTGTCTGTGTATGTGTTTGTGTGTTTGCGTGTGTGTGTGTGTGTAAATGTGCACACGCGCGCGCATGTGTGTGTGTGTGTGTATGTGCACGCGCGTGTTTTTGTGCATGTGAGTGCGTGTGTGCATGTGTGTGCGTGTGCGTGTGTTTGTATGCGTGTGTGTGCGTGTGCGTGTGTGTGTGTGTATGTGTGTGTGTGTATGCACACGCGTGTGTGTATTGGTGTGTATGTGTGCATGTGTGTGCGTCTGTGTGCGCGCGTGCTTGTGTGTGCGTGTGTGTGGGTGTGTGCTTGCGCGCACGCGCGTGTGTGCGAGAGTGTATGCGCGTGGGCATGCTTGTGTGTGCCCGCGCGCACGTGTGTATTTATGCGCGCACGTGTATGTGTGAGTGTGTGTGCGCGTGGGTGCATGCGTGCGTGACGGCGTGCGTGTGTGTAAACGCTCGCGCGTACCTGTGTGTGTGTAAGTCCGCGCACGCGCGTGTGTGTGTGTGTGAGTGTGAGTATGCACACGCGCGTGTGTGTGTGTTTGTGTGTGTGTGTGCGCTTGTAAGTACGCACGCGCGTGTGACTGTGGGTATGCGCGCGCGTGTTTCGTGTATGCGTTTTGTGTGTGGGTATGTGTGTGCGCACGTGTGTGTGTGTGTGTGTTTATGTGTGTGTGTGTGTGTGAGCGTATGTGTATGTGCGCGTGCACGTGCGTGTGTATTCGTGTGTGTGTTTGTGTGTGTGTGTGTGTGTGAGTGTATGTGTATGTGTGCGCGCGCTCGCGTGTGTGTGTGTGTGAGAGTGTGCGCACACGTGTGTGTGTGTGTGTGCGTGCGCGTGAGAGTATGCACGCGTGTGTGTGGGCGAATATGCGCGTGCGTGTTCTTATGTTCGTGTGTGTGTTTGTGTGTGTGTGTGAGTATGCACACGCGTGTGTCTGTGTGTATGCGCACGTGTTCGTGTCTGTGTTTGTGGTTGAGTGTGTGTGCACGCACGT
>CAWUDS030001463.1:860000-862500 GCA_963859935.3 Lathyrus sativus | reverse complement strand
TGTGTGTGTGCGTTTGTGTGCGGGCGCACGCGCCCGCTCTCCTGTTTGTGTGTTTGAGAGTGTGCGCATGTGTGTGGGTGTGTGTGGATGTGTGTGCACGTGTGTGTGTGTGTGTGTGTCTGTGTATGTGTTTGTGTGTTTGTGTGTGTGTGTGTGAGAGAGAGAGAGTGTGTGCACACGCGAGTGCGTGTGTGCGTGTGGGTGGGTGTGTGTGTGTGTGTGTTTGTATGCGTGTGTGTGCGTGTGCGTGTGTGCGTGTGTGTATATACGTGTGTGTGTGTATGCGCACATGTGTGTGTACGCGTGCGCACGTGTGTGTATGTGTGTGTTTGTGCGTGCACACGTGTATGTGTGAGTGCGTGTGCGCGTGAGTGTTTGCGTGTGTGTGTGTGTATACGCGTACATGTGTGTGTGTGTGCGCGTGTGTATGTGTGTGTGTGTGTGTCTGTATGCGTGTATGTGCTTGTGTGTATTTGTGTGTGTGTGTGTGTGTGTGTTAGCACGCGTATATGTATGTGCGTTCGTGTGTGTGTGTGTGCGTGTGAGTATGCATGCGCACGTGTATGTGCATGTGCGTATGTTAGCACGCGTGTATGTATGTGTGTGTGTGTGTTAGCATGCGTGTTTATGTGTGCGCGTACGCGTGTGTGTGTGTGTGTGTGCGTGTGTGTGCACGTGTGTGTGTGTGTGCGTATGCGTGTGTGTTTCTGCGCACACGTGTGTGTATGTGTGTGCGCACGCGCACGTGTGTGTGTGTGTGTGTGAGAGAGAGAGAGAGAGAGAGAGCGCACGAGTGTGTGTGTGTGTGTACGCGTGTTTGCGTGTGTGTGTGTGCAATCGCGTTTGTGTGTGTGCGCACGTGTGTGTGAGAGAGATAGAGAGTATGCGCACGTGTGTGTGTGTGTGTGTGCGCGTGTGTGTGTGTGTGTGTGTACGCGTGTGTATGTGCGTGTGTATGTGTGTGTGTGTGTGTCGGTGCACGCATGTGTGTAATTAAGAAGGTGCGCACGCGCGTGTGTTTGTGTGTGTGTGTGCGCGTGTCTGTGTGAATGTGTGTTTGTGCGTGCGTGCGTGTGTGTATGTGCGTGCATGCACACGTGTTTGTATGTGCGCACGTGTGTGTGTGTACGTACACTAGTATTTGTATGTGCTAGCACATGCGCGTGTGTGTTTGTGTGTGTGTGTGTGTGTTTGTCGGCACACGTGTGTGTGTTCGTGTGTGCGTGCACGTGTGTGTGCGTGGGCGTGTGTGCGCGCACGTGTGTGTGTGTGTGTGCGTGGGCACGCGAGTGTTTGTATAAGTTACCTCACGCGCATGTGTGTTTGTGTGTGTGTGTGTGTGTTTGTGTGTGTGTCGGTGCACGTATGCATGTGTGTATACGCGTACGTGTGTTTGTTCGTGTGTGTGTCTGTGTGTGTGTGTGTGTGTGTGAGTGTGCACGTGTGTGTGTGCGCACGCGTGTATTTGGGAGTGTGTGCGCAAGCGCACGCGCGTGTCTGAGTGTACGTATGTGCATGCGCGTTTGTTTTCGCACGCGCGTTCGTGTGTGTGTGTGTGTGCGCGCACGCACGTGTGTGTGTGTGTGTGTGTGTGTGTGTGTGTGTGAGAGAGAGAGAGAGTGTGCACGAGCTTGTTTGTGTTGCACGTGTGTGTGTTTGTGTAAGAGAGAGAGAGAGTGTGTGTGCGCACGAGGGTGTGTGTGAGTGCGTGTATGTGTGCGTGCGTGTGTGTGTGTGCGTGCGTGTGTGTATGTGTGTGTATGTGTGTGTGTGTGTGTGTGTGTCTGCGAGCACGCGTGCGTGTGTGTTTGTGTTTGAGCGAGAGAGTGTGCGCACATGGGTGTGCGTGTGCGCGTGTGGCGTGTGTGTTTGTGTGTGCATACGCGTTTGTGTGTGTGCGCGCACGTGTGTGTGTGTGTGTGAGTGCGTGTGTGTTCGTGTGTGTGTGTGTGTGTGCATGTGGGTTTGTGCACGCGCGTGTGTGTGTTTAAGAGGGTGCGCACGCGTGTGTGTGTTTAAGAGGGTGTGCACGCACGTGTGTGTGTGTGTGTCAGTGTGTGTCTGTGTGAATGTGGGTTTGTGCATGCGTGCGTACGCGTGTGGGTGTGCGTGTGTAGGTGCACGCGCGTGTGTGTGTACCCGCACGTGTGTGTGTGTTTGTGTGTGCGCGCATGCGAGTATTTGTATGTGTTAGCACATGCACGTGTGTATTTGTGTGTGTATGTGTCGGCGCATGTGCGTGTGTATGCGCGCACGTCTGTGGGTTCGTGTGTGTGTGTTCGTGTATGTGTGTGCGTGCGTGTGTGCGCGCACGTGTGTGTGTGAGTGCGCACGCGTGTGTTTGTATAATTGTGCGCACGCGCGCACGTGTATGTGTGTGTCCGTATGTGCACGCGCACATGTGTGTTTGTACGCGCGCGTGTTTATGTGTGTGTGTGTGTGCACGCACATGTGTGTATGTGCGCGCACGTGTGTTTGTGAGTGTGTATGCGCGTGGGTG
>CAWUDS030001463.1:822500-842500 GCA_963859935.3 Lathyrus sativus | reverse complement strand
GTGTGAGAGAGAGTGTGCACGCGTGTGTGTGTGTGTGCGTGTGTGTTGTGTGTGTGCGTGTGTGTATGTGCACGTATGTGTGTGCTTGTGTGTGTGTGTGAGTATGTACGTGTGCGTGCGCGCGCGCGCGTGTGTTTGTGCATGTGCGTATGTGCACGCGCGTGTGTGTGCGTGTGCGTGTGTGTGTGTGTGCGTCTGTGTGTGCTCACGGGCGCGCTTTTGTGTGTGAGAGTGTGCGCACGCGCGTGTGTGTTTGTGTGTGTGCGCGTGTGTGTGCACATGTGTGTGTGTGTGTCTGTGTATGTGTTTGTGTGTTTGTGTGTGTGTGTGTGTGTGTGTGTGTGTGTGTGTGTGTGAGTGTACGCACGCGCATGTGTGTGTGTGCGTGTGTGTGTGTGCGGGCGCGCGTGTGTGTTTGTGCATGTGTGTATGTGCACGCGCGTGTGTGTGCGTGTGCGTGTGTGTTTGTGCGCGTGTGTGTGCTCACGGGCGCGCTTGTGTGTGTGAGAGTGTGCGCACGCGCGTGTGTGTTTGTGTGTGCGCACGTGTGTGTGTATGTGTATGTGTTTGTGTCTTTGTGTGTGTGTGAGTCTACGCACGCGCATATGTGTGTGTGTGTGTGTGCGTGTGTGTGTGTGTGTGTGTGCGTGTGTTTGTATGCGTGTGTGTGTGTGTGCGTGTGTGCGTGTGTGTATGTGCGTGTGTGTATGGGTGTGTGTGTGCGTGTGTTTTTGTGTGTGTGTTTGTGCGCGTGTTAGTGTGTGTGTATGCGCGCACGCGCGTGTTTGTGTTTGCATGTGTGTGCGGGCGGGTGTGTGTGTGTGTGTGTGTGCACGCGCGCGCACGTGTGTGTTTGTGCGCGCACGTGTATGCTTTAGTGTGTGTGTGCGTGGTTGCATGCATGCGTGAGGGCGTGTGTGTGTGTGTATACGCTCGCGCGTGCTTGTGTCTGTCTGGGTGTGAATGCGCGCACGTGTATGTGTGTGCGCGTTTGAGTATGCACGCGCATGTGTGTGTGTGTGGAGTACGCACGCGCGTGTGGCTGTGCATATACATGCGCGCGTGTGTTTTTGTCTTCATTTGTGCGTGTGTGTGTGTGTGCGCACGTGTGTGTGTGTGTGTGTGAGTTTATGCATGTACGTGTGTGTGTGTTTGTGTGTATGTGAGCGAGCGAGCGCGCGTGTGTGAGAGAGTGCGCACGCGTGTGTGTGTGTGTGTGCGCGCGTGAGTATGCACGCGCGTGTGTGTGTGTATGCGTGCGCATGTGTTCGTGTGTGTGTTTATGTGTGTGTGTGTGTGTGTGTGCGTATGAGTATGCACGCGCATGTGTCTGTGTGTATGCGCGCGCGCGTGTTCGTATTTGTGTTTGTGCGTGAGGGTGTGTGCGCGGGCGCTCGTGTGCGCATGTGTGTGTGTGTATGTGTGTGGATATGTCTGTGTGTGTGTAAGAGAGAGAGTGTGTGTACGCACATGTGTGTGTGCGTGTGCGTGTGCGTGTGGGTGTGAGCGTGCGCACGCGTGAAGGTGTCTGCGCGAGCGTGTGCGTATGTGCGTGTGTGTCCTTGCACGCGCGCACGTGTGTGTTTGTACGCGCACATGTATGTGTGAGTGTGTGTGTGCAAGGGTGCGTGCATGCGTGAGGTATTGTGTGTGTCTGTGTATACGCTCGTTCATGCTTGTGTGTGTCTGTGTGAGTGCACGCACGTGTGTGTGTGTGTGTGTGCATGCGAGTGAGAATGCACGCGCGCTTGTGTGAATATGCGCGCGCGTGTGTTCGTGTGTTTGTTTGTGTCTGTGTGTGTGTGCGTGTGAGTATGCACGCGCGTGTGTCTGTGTGCATGCACGCGCGCGTGTGTTAATGTGTGCGTTTGTGTTTGTGTGTGCGCGCGCACATGTGTGTGTGTATGTGTGTGTGTGTTCGCACACATGTGTTTGTGTGTGAGTGTATGTGTATGTGTGCGCGCACGTGTGGGCGTGCACGTGTGTGTGTGTGTGTGTATGTGTGTGTGTGTGTGTGAGAGAGAGAGAGTGTGTGTGTTTGCACGTGTGTGTGTGTGTGCGTGTGTGTTGTGTGTGTGCGTGTGAGCATGTGCACGTGTGTGTGTGTGTGTATGTGTGTGTGTGTGCGTGCGCGCGTGTGTGTGCGTTCATGTGTGTATGTGCACGTGCGTGTTCGTGTGTGTTTGTGCGTGTGTGTGTGTGCGCTCACGGGCGCGCTTGTGTTTGTGTTTGAGAGTGTGCGCACGCGTGTGTGTGTGTGTGCGCGTGTGTGTGTGTGTGTGCACATGTGTGTGTGTCTGTGTATGTGTTTGTATGTTTGTGTGTTTATGAGAGAGAGTATGCGCACGCGTGTGTGTGTGCGTGAGAGTGTGTGTGCGTGTGTGTGTCTGTATGTGCACGCGCGTGTTTTCATGCATGCGAGTGCGTGTGTGCGTGTGCGTGTGTTTGTATGCGTATGTGTGTGTGTATGTGCGTGTGTGTGTGTGTGTGTGTGTGCGTGTGTTTTTGCGTGTGTGTGCGTGAGCGCGTGTGCGCGTGTTTGCGGGTGTGTGCATGCGCGTACACACGTTTATGTGTGTGCGTGTGTGTGTGGGCGGGCGCGCGAGTGTATGTGTGTGTGTGTGTGCGCGCACGTGTGTGTTTGTGCGCGCACGTGTATGCGTGACTGTGTGTACGCGTGGATGTGTGTATGTGTGAGGGTGTGTGTGTGTGTGTGTGTGTGTGTGTGTGTGTGTGTATGCTCGCGTGTGCTTGTGTCTGTCTGTATGTGAGTGCGCGCACGCGTGTGTGTTTTTGTGTGCGTGTGAGTATGCATGGGCGCGCGTGTGCATTTGCGGGCGCGTGTGTCTTTGTGTGTGTGTGTGTGTGTCTGTGTATGTGTTTGTGTGTTTGCGTGTGTGTGTGTGTGTGTGTAAGTGTGCACACGCGTCTGTGTGTGTGTGCGAGTGTGTGTATGTATGTGCACGCGCGTGTTTTTATGCATGCGAGTGCGTGTGTACGTATGTGTGCATGTGCCTGTGTTTGTATGTGTGTGTGTGTGTGTGTGTGTGTGTGCGTGGGTGTGCACGTGCGTGTGTGTGTGGGTGTGTGTGTGCGCACGTGTGTGTGTATTTCTGTGTGCGCGCGTGCTTGTGTATGCGTGTGTGTGGGTGTGTGCTTGCGCGCACATGTGCGTGTGTGTGAATGTGTGCGCGTGGGTGTGTGTGTGCGTGTCTGTATGCGTGTGAGTATGTACACGCGCACACGTGTGTGTTTGTGTTTGTGTGTGTGCGCGTGTGAGTACGCACACGCATGTGGTTGTGGGTATGCGCGTGCGCGTGTTCGTGTATGCGTTTGTGTGTGTGTGTGTGCACGCACGTGTGTGTGTTTGTGTGTGTGTGTGTGTGTGTGTGTGTGAGTGTACGTGTATGTGCGCACGCACGTGTGTTTGTGTGTGTGTGTGAGTGTATATGTATGTGCGAGCGCACGTGTGGGTGAGTGTGCGCACACGTGTGTCTGTGTGTGTGTGTGTGTGAGAGAGGGAGTGTGTGCGCACGCGCGTGTGTGTGTGTGTGTGTGCATGTGTGTGTGTGCGTATGTGTATGTGCGCACGTGTGTGTGTGTGTGCATGCGAGTGTGTGTCTGTGTGTGTGCGTGTGTGTGAGAGTGTGTGCATGCGTATGCATGTGTGTGCGCGCGCGCGTGTTTGTGTTTATGTGTATGAGAGCGAGAGCGCGCGTGTGTATGTGTGTGAGAGTGTGCGCACGCGCGCGTGTATATGTGTGTGTGCGCGTGCGAGTATGCACGCGCGTGTGTGTGAATGTGCGCGTGTGTGTTCGTGTGTGTGTTTGTGTGTATGTGTGTGCAAGTAAGTATGCACGCGCGTGTGTCTGTGCGTATGCGCGCGCGTGTTCGTGTTTGTGTTTGTGTGTGAGTGTATGTGTGTGTGTGTGTGTGTGTGTGTGTGTGTGTGTGAGTGTGTGTGTGCGTATGTGTGTGTGCGTGCATGTGTGTCTGTTTGTGTGAGAGTGTGGGCACGCGTGCGCGTGTGTTTGTGTGTGTGTGCGTGTTAGGATGCACGCGCACGTATGTATGTATGCACGCACGTGTATTCGTGTGTGTGTTTGTGTGTGTGTGTGTGTGTGCGCGTGTGAGTATGCACGCGCGTGTGTCTGTGAGTATGCACGTGCGCGTGTGTTCGTGTCTGTGTTTGTGTGTGTGTGTGTGTGCGTGCAAGTGTGTGTGTGTGCGCAAGTGTGTGTGTGTGTGAGAGAGAGAGAGAGAGTGCGCATGAGTGTGTGCGTGCGCGTGTGCGTGTGTATGTGTGGGCGCGTGCGCGTGTGTTTGTGAGAGTGTGCGCACGCGTGCGCATGTGTTTGTGTGTGTGCGTGTGAGTATAAACGCGCGTGTGTGTGTGTGTGTGTGTGTATGCGCACGCGTATGTCTGTGTGTGCGTTTGTGTGTGTGTGTGTGTGCGTGTGAGTATGCACCCGCGTGTGTGTGTATGCGCGCGCGCGTGTTCGTGTCTGTGTTTGTGTGTAAGTGTCTGTGCGCGCACGTGCGTGTGTGTGCGGGCGCGCACGTGTTCATGTGTATGTGTGTGTGAATGTGCGTGTGTGTGAGAGAGAGAGGGTGCGCGCACGTGTGTGTGTGTGTGTGCGCGTGCGCGTGGGTCTGCGCGGGCGCACGCGCGTGGGTGTATAGGCGTGTAACACCCCACTTTCCCAAATTAAATAAAATATGAATATTAAAATAATAATCAGAGTTTTCACCAAAAAGTAGGATATCACATCTTCAAATTTTATAAAAATACTTTATTCATTCTTTTCGAAATAATACAGCGGAATTTGTTTCATAAAGTAAAATACATCAAATTCATGATACGTCACAGGAAAAGAAATAAGTTCAACATAGACACAACGAAAACACCCAAGTCCCGTGCTACGTATCAGAGCGTTCTAGACTCGACTGGCACACCACCATCCAAGCTATCTAAGTACCTGGATTGTCTGTACTTCCGGAGGAGCACAGACACAACAACAACAAAGGGGGTGAGAAATCATGATCAAAATATATTGGTAATGTAATACATGTAAACAAGGTAGTAAAACACATCAACACACCAATATTCACCCCAACAACACCATATAACGAACCTACTGTTCAAATTACAATATAACATATTATAATACAAATATGCAACTCAACCCTATGCATGCGGTACCGACTCATTGGTTCATTTAATCGAACCTGGATAGATCACTTACGCTCCTCCTGAGACATGATCTATCCCCCACCATTCTCCACAAAGGAGTATGGATAAATCACTTACGCTCCTCCTGAGACATGATTCATCCCACCAAAACACCATGATATGCACACACCAATGCATAACTATTATATTCAGGCACACTAAGTGCACACGATCCTCCTGATCATATCATCATACATCAATGCATATATGTATAGATATATTACATCAACACCATATAAATCAATCATATAGTAGACAAATTCATACTATAACACCAGATATAAACACATCCCACCACTCAGGGATACACAATCCTACTGATCACTGCACCATAATCATATACATGATACACCCATTATTCATTTTAATTAAATTAGATATTAAACGAGTTCACACTCTAACACCATATATAATCACATCCCAACACTCGGGAATACACGGTCCTACTGATCGTTGCACCGTGCTCTGCATGATTCACACACCAACTAATCATCCTCTTAAAATATTACGGGAACCTCGTACTATCACCAAGTACCTCATACTCCAATACACTGAATGCACATGATCCTACTGATCATCTCGTTCTACACTCGTATAAACCATACACCAATTAACCATTTACTTTAAATTAATTATCAAGAAAATCACTTCGTATCACTAAGTATGCACCATACATCATTCAATAATCATCCCTATACTCATCGTGATCAAGGGATCCTACAAGACTAAAGCTCCAGACAAAACACCTCAAGAGTCACATTCTGCTACGTTCGCTGGCATTCGCCAGGCGAAGCATAGCAAACCTTCGCTGGCATTCGCCAGGCGAACCTGCTGGCAAAGCCCTCATTCTACTATCATGCATTCGCCATGCGAAGAGATCATTCGCCAGGCGAACCTTCGCTGGCCACACTCGCCAGGCGAAGTTTCTACTCTTTAGGTCTGGGACTTAATTCAGAATTATTCGCTACCACTCGCCACAGCTCGCCAGACGAACACTCGCCCCCATTCGCCAGGCAAAACTTCACCAACACTCGCCAGGCGAAGCCCAGCGAATGCTGCGATTCACCAATTTTTCTCACAGTTCTGTAGTGCTTTCTACGCCAAATCAAGCCTATCATCTCAACTCTAAATCTCAGCCTACCTCAGTACCAACCTTGTACATTACCGTAACCAAATTGGTTCTAAATCTTATTCCCAAAATCATTGCTTAAACATTCTACCGATGCCTCAAAAGGTCACACAGAATCTCCCTAAAAACCGTAAACCCAGCCTATACGCCAAATTAACCAAAAACAGCAATTCATCAACAATCAACACATGTCAGTTAAACAATCACCACATACTAACACCAATTAACAACATCAATCAACACTCAACAACATGCCAATATAAAATTGCATATATCAACATATTCCTACGGGGTTAAGGAATCCCCTCTACCCTATACATGTATATACCATCCCAATCAAGTTTCTCCCCCCTTACCTTATCAATTGGTTTGATCGATGAATAATCTTCCAAGATTTGGTCTCTTGGCTTTCTCCTTTCTCTTCTGTCCCTCGTTCCCTTTCTTCCAGCTTTCCCAATTCTCACGATCTATCGTAATCCCTTTTCTCTCTATTCCAACTTTTCTAATATCTCCTTACTACCCCTTCATATTCCCTTTTATTTTAATCTCAATTATTAATAAAATAATATAATAATATTACTAATATTAATAATACTAATCATAATAATACTATTAATAATAATAACAATAATAATAATATTATTATTATCTCACCAAAATAATAATAATAATAATAATAATAATAATAATGATATTATTATCTCACCAAAATAATAATAATAATATTATTATTATTATTATCTCACCAAAATAATAATAATAATAAATATAATAAATATAATAATAATAATAATACCCCCACCAATATTACTATTATTCATTATATTATCATATTCACACCAAAACACCACCAATATTACCATTAGTTATTATATTATTATATGTACACCAATTCGCCACCAATAATCCTCTCATATCAGGGACACCCACCAATAATAATATTCATACTAATGATAATAATCATAATAATAATAATAATAATAATAATAATAATAATAATAATAATAATAATAATAATAATAATAATAATAATACCACCAATGTTACTATTAACTATTATATTATTATCTCCACACCACCAATGGTCCTTACATATCAAGGGTACTCACCAATCATATACCAACACGCCCCACCTAAGGGCACACCAACATAAAATAATTAAATTAACACAAAAATGACTAAATAAATAAAATGGGTGTTACAACTCTCCCCCACTTTAATTATTTTCGTCCTCGAAAATTGCCTAATGGAACAATTCCGGATACGCTTCCTGCATCCTTCATTCCAATTCTCAGGTCACACTGCCTTTTGCAGCACTTCCCCAAACCATGTCCACCAAAGATGTCTCCTCCCCTCGGAGTTGACTTTCGTTCGTCAAAACAAACCAGCAATGCCTCAACACCCAAATTATTTTTCACTAGTACATCATCCACCTGATTCAACGTACTTTCTCAACAAGACACATGAAACACGTCATGCCAATTCACGACGACAGCGGCAAAATGGTCTAACATGTTACTCCTCCCATGCCTCCGCTGCGCCACTCTGATACAACCACAGAACACGGTGCGAACTTTTGAGATTTCGGAACTCGACCCACACCAGTCACCGGCGTGACTCTCAAAACACATATTTCCTTGGATCCTCTTGATCTTCTCAGCCATCTCAAACATAATTTTCAGGTCTGAGCACAACATTCTCACTCGACCCATTCCAACACAGGAGAGTCCTACACTCCCTATTTCGCCAAGCCACATATAGTGTCATTCCGACACTAGGATGGTAACCGTTATTATAGGTAACTCAATCAACGGTAATTAATCATTCCATGATCCACCTTGATCCAACACCCAAGATCTCATCAATTCTCTACAAACTCGATAATCCTCTCTGAATGACCATCAGTTTGCGGGTGGTAAGTCGAACTCAACTTCAACTTAGTACCCGAAACTTCCTGTAAGCCCATCCAAAATCTCAATATAAACCTCAAATTTCCATCTGACACAATATTCGTCAGTATCTCATCCAACTTCACCACTTCCTCAATATGCATCTCATATATCCTCAACACAGAATAGTTAATCCACTAGCAACAACCCAAATTAAAATTATGTCTTTACAATTTCTTTGGAAATCTCAACACCAATTTCGTGAAAATACTACCTGATTTCCACTCCAGAATATTTAACGACTGCATCAGATTCAACAGTCTCCGATATTCAACCTCCGACTTTCGGTAATTCTAGCCGGCACATTCAACCTCAACCACTCCTCTCCTCATCCATGGTCACCAAAACAATCTACTCAAATTCGATTACTTCCTCATAGTACCGGGATGGATACTCCATCTGAAGGAAAATTGCGATCTAAACGCAGCGGAAAACAAAAAAATTTCCTTTAGTGATCCTTACGAATGAGCATGGTCAGTGATAGAATCGTTACCTCTTTGTGGCGATTCAGATCTTTGATGCAGCGATCACAAGCGTTGATGAAGTGCAACGCCTCTACTCAGTCCACACGAACAGCTTCCGGTCACAGTGCTAGCTGCTTACGAACAGAATTATTTGAGTGAGAAAAGAGAATCAAAAACGAAAATGCATCAAGTGAAAGCTTCATCACAAGGGTTCCTTTTATAGACTCTCTTGTGGGTTGCGGGCTAAAAACCCAATTCACATGATCCATAATAATATTATATATTATTATAATAACTATTATTATAATAAATATATTTATTTTATTATTATTTTATAACCATTATAAAATAACAATAATTATTATTATATTATCCGAATTTCTATTTTTCACTTAAGTGCATCGTACCTTACGGTGTTCCTTTGATTTCTCTATCTCTCATCAAACTGTCCTTATGTGTGTGACCCTGTAGGATTTCGTAACGTTGGTAATTATATTAAATTATATATTTAACATAATAAACAGTAAGCGGTATCTAGCAACACATCACTGCTACCCAAGTCACGAAAATGTCATGTGATCTGACAAAACCTTTTTCGTGATAATATATGTTTTTACAATTACCCTTTTGCCCCTATGTCTATATTGAACACAAGGCATACACTGTGTCATCCTTGTCCAGTTCAATATTGGGCCCTTAGACATTTCTCCTGTTATGCAGGATTGGCAAATTCCATCTAGGACACTCATGTCCCTCAGCATGCTTCGTGGAGTGCCCATCAACTGTCTTTATGATCATCCAGTTACGGATAATGTTTGATCAGCAATAAAGCACCCGACTCTACATCTAGGGTCCATAGTGGTTTCAGGTCGAAGGGTGGTAATACACCATTATCACCATGAGAATAACTTATGACACTTTGCATAACATACTATGTAGTATTCTCATAGCGGGTCAATCCGGTATAAATATTACTCCTAATATTTATACCTATGTCAAGACTTGATAACTCTTTATCCATGATCCATGAGATGTGATCATCAGTCTATCTTCATAATAGTCTCAATGCTTTTAATGTTATCCCACTTTGCAATAAAGCTTGACTACGGATATTTTAAGAATAATGTCTTTATGTTTAATGGGATCTCATGATTAAGTCACACTTAACATTTCATTAAACAAACTAACTATTCTAGGGACTTTATTATTCTGAAAGACAAACATAATAAAGAAATGCCTTTTATTATTAAACGAATAATCCGATACAAGTACCAAAAAGTATTGGCCTCTAGGGCTTACACCAACAATCTCCCACTAGCACTAGAGCCAATTAGGCATACCCTTAATACCCATAGATCTAGTATGACCATCATGCTTCTGTTGCGCAAGAGGCTTTGTTAATGGGTCAGCGATATTGTCAAGTGTAGGTACTCTGCATATCTTCACATCTCCCCGATCGATTATCTCTCGAATGAGGTGATAACGCCTAAGTATGTGTTTGGATCGTTGGTGAGATCTAGGCTCCTTAGCTTGTGCGATAGCACCATTGTTATCACAATATAAACCAATGGGATCCACAATGCTAGGGACTATGCCAAGTTCACTAATGAACTTCTTGATCCAAACAGCTTCCTTTGCTGCATTTGAGGCAGCAATATACTCGGCCTCAGTTGTAGAATCAGCAACTGTTTCTTGCTTTGAACTTTTCCAGCTCACAGCGCCACCATTGAGACAGAACACATAACCAGATTGTGATCTAAAATCATCCTTATCTGTCTGGAAGCTAGCATCAGTGTAACCAATTACATCAAGCTCTTCCTGACCTCCATATATCAAGAATGAATCCTTAGTCCTTCTCAAGTACTTAAGAATATTCTTGACAGCTACCCAGTGAGCATCACCGGGATCAGATTGGTACCTACTCGTTGCACTTAATGCATACGAGACATCTGGTCGAGTACATAACATGGCATACATGATAGATCCTATTGCAGATGCATATGGAATCTTATTCATGCGATCCCTTTCTTCCTTAGTTGAAGGGGATTGTGTTTTTGATAAACACAGACCATGTTGCATAGGTATGAATCCTTTCTTGGAATCATGCATATTAAAGCGTCTCAACACTTTATCTATGTATGTACTCTGACTTAGGCCAAGCAGTTTTTGTGATCTATCTCTATAGATCCTAATTCCTAATATATAGGCTGCTTCACCTAGGTCTTTCATAGAAAAACAATTCCCTAACCAAGTCTTCACTTGTTGCAAGGTAGGGACATCGTTTCCAATGAGTAATATGTCATCTACATATAATACCAGAAACACGATCATGCTCTCACTAACCTTCTTGTAGACACAAGGTTCATCTTCATTTTTGATGAATCCATATTATCTTACGGTTTCATCAAAACGAAGATTCCAGCTTCTGGAAGCTTGCTTCAATCCATAGATTGATCGCTGTAACTTGCATATCTTTTGGGCATCTTGTGGTATGTCAAATCCTTCAGGTTGTGTCATGTACACATCCTCAAGAAGATTCCCATTAAGGAAAGCAGTTTTGACATCCATCTGCCATATTTCATAATCATGATATGCAGCGATGGCAAGTAAAATCCGAACAGATTTAAGCATTGCAACTGGTGAAAAGGTTTCATCATAGTCAACCCCATGAATTTGTTTATAGCCTTTTGCAACCAGTCTTGCTTTATAGGTATGTACCTTACCATCCATGTCAGTCTTCTTCTTGAAGACCCACTTGCATCCTATAGGGTTAACTCCTATAGGAGGTTCTACCAAGGTCCAAACCTGGTTTGTGTACATGGAATCCATTTCAGATTTCATGGCTTCTAGCCACTTCTCAGACTCAGGACCAGTTATGGCCTCTTTGTAGGTCACAGGCTCATCTTGATCCATGAGTAATACATCACCCTGATCACTTATGAGATATCCATATCTCTCAGGTTGGTGACGTATCCTGCTTGACCTACGCTGGTCTTGTTCTTCTTGAGCAGGTTGCTCTTCCACAACTACTTGTGTTTCCCGCTCTAGTTCCTCCATAGGTGTTTCAATGTTTTGTGATTCTTGAATTTCTTCAAGCTCTATTTTCCTCCCACTGTTTCCTTTGGAAATAAAATCCCTTTCCAGAAAGACTCCAGTTCGAGCGACAAACACTTTGCCCTCAGAAGGATTGTAGAAGTAATATCCTCTTGTTTCTTTAGGATACCCCACAAATAAGCATTTGTCAGATTTGGGCTCAAGCTTGGTTGAAATTTGTCGTTTGACGTAAACCTCGCAACCCCAAATCTTCATGTAAGACATATGTGGTTTCTTACCACTCCATATCTCATATGGTGTCTTATCAACCTTTTTGGATGGAACACGGTTAAGTGTGTAAGCTGCTGTTAATAATGCATGTCCCCAAAAGGAGTTTGGAAGATCGACGTGACTCATCATGGATCGGACCATGTCTAACAATGTTCGATTTCTTCTCTCAGATACACCATTCCATTGTGGTGTTCCAGGAGGTGTAAGTTGGGATAGAATCCCATACTCTTTTAGATGGTCATCAAATTCTAGGCTTAAATATTCACCGCCTCGATCTGATCGAAGAACTTTAATATTCTTACCTAGTTGGTTTTGTACTTCATTCTTGAATTCCTTGAACTTTTCAAAGGACTCAGATTTGTGTTTCATTAAATACACATATCCGTATCTACTGAAGTCATCAGTAAAAGTGATGAAGTACTGAAAACCTCCTCTGGCTGGTATGTTCAGTGGTCCACATACATCAGTATGTATGAGTGCCAAAAGATCATTAGCCCTTTCACCTTTTCCTGTGAATGGGGACTTTGTCATCTTTCCAATTAAACAAGATCTGCATGTCTCATATGATTCATAATCAAAAGAGTCCAAGAGTCCATCTTTATGGAGTTTGGAAATGCGTTTCTCATTTATGTGGCCTAATCGACAGTGCCAAAGGTAAGTTGGATTCAACTCATTAGGTTTCAACCTTTTAGTATTAATGTTATAAATTGACATTTCAAGATCAAGGACATATAGTCCATTATTCATTTTTGCAGTAGCATAGAATATATCATTCAAATAAATGGAGCAACAATTGTTCCTTATTATGAATGAAAAACCAAACTTGTCCAAACAAGAAACGGAAATAATATTCCTGCTAATTGCAGGTACATAATAACAGTTCTCTAACTGAATTATTAAACCACTAGGTAAAGTTAAAACATAAGTTCCTACAGCTAAAGCAGCAACCTTTGCTCCATTGCCAACTCGTAGGTCAACTTCACCTTTTGCCAAATTTCTACTCCTTTTTAGTCCCTGCACATTAGTACAAATGTGAGAACCGCATCCAGTATCTAATACCCATGATGCAGAAGTAGATAAATTAATTTCAATAACAAAAATACCTGAATTTGAAGTCTCTACTCCATTATTCTTATCTTCCAGGTACTTTGGGCAATTTCTCTTCCAATGTCCGGTCTTACCGCAATGGAAGCAAGTGCCCTCCTTTGCTATTCCTCCACTAGGCTTCAAAACAGGAGGAGTGGGTTTGGGTTTGGCAACTTCCTTGCCTTTCCCTCTACCACCCTGTTTGATGGGCCTCTTGTTCTGTTTCTTTCCATTACTGACCATCAGAATGGATTTCCCTTTTGTCTTCATATTCTGCTCAGCAGTTCTCAACATGCCTAGCAGTTCTGGAAGACTTTTGTCCAAGTCATTCATATTGAAATTCAGGACAAACTGACTGAAGCTCTCTGGCAACGATTGCAAGATCAGATCAATCGCAAGTTCCTTTCCAAGGGGAAACCCTAATCTGTCAAGGTTCTCCATATACCCAATCATCTTGAGTACATGGGGACTTACAGGGGCTCCCTCAGCTAACTTGCTGTTAAAAAGGGACTTTGAAACCTGAAACCTCTCATTTCTTGCTTGCTCTTGATAAAGCGTTTTCAGATGTCCGATCATATCGAACGCAGACATGTTCTCGTGTTGCTTTTGCAACTCAGAGTTCATGGTAGCAAGCATGAGGCAAGCGGTTTCATTGGCATCATCGAAATGCTTCTTATAAGCATCTCTTTCTGCCTTTGGTGCAGAACTAGGAGGTTCCTCCTCAGGAACTGGTGTCTCCAAGACATACAGCTTCTTATCGTGCTTGAGGACAATCCTCAGATTACGGTGCCAATCCAGGAAATTTGTCCCAGACAATTTTTCCTTATCTAGGATGGATCGCAAAATATTGTTCGATGTGTTTGTTGTCATGGTAATCTACAAGAGAAATATGAAAATATAAGTATCATTAAAACAACATATTTAATTAGGCCTTTAATCAAATATGCTCCCACTATTTTATTCAAAACAAATGACCCTCATCATTTGATTCGGAAAATCCCGTTGGAAGACTTTCTAGTGGGTCGAGATCCATGTTTCACTTTGTTTTAAGTCAGCGTTAGGCTGATTACACAAAACTAAGTTATTTAGGTAGGAACTCCTTCCAATTGTATCTCATACAACTCTCGAATATTTTCAATTGGGTGAATAACTCCTTATTCTGATCCATCACATGAATCATTCCCAATTCTTGCTTCTAAACATATATAATCTTATTATAATTTGTTTAGTTAAGTTTGACCCATTGTTTTAGCAATTGGATATTACAATTATCCCATCACACCTTACTAATATAGAACATGCACCTCGCGTAGGCGAAACCTACAATGCTCGATACTAGTCTTGATGAGTGCTAAAAATTGGAAAGCATAAACTTAATATTTAATTTTGAGGGAATTTGTTATTAGTTTGATCTCACCGGCTTAACATGCAAAACGTCTCTCACATGCATCAACATACAATTACATGCATCAACATACATATAAAAAAAAAGATACAATTATGGCCCCTAACGCAATTGTTCTCTCAAGCCAATGAGAGAACCTAAGCTAACCTAATAACGATCTAAGCTTCTCCAAGCATGATCTCCAAGGTTATCCTCCTTTAATATTGAATACTTCCTTTTTTTTTTCATAACATAATATTACATTACATATAAGAAAACTCGTTTTACATACGAGGGAGTGAGATGAGAAAAGAAGTTACATAAAGAGATTGAGAGAGAGGCACGACACGCAGGCCGTATTCAAAAATCCCAAAACAATAATAAAGGAAAAACTAAGGCCATAACTGATCACCACAAATAAATAATAATAAACACACTTTTATTATTAGTTTAAAATTTCGATAATTAAATAAACTAAATTAAATTTCGGCTGATTGATCACACTTCATTGTATTTCACGTCGTTTCCTGCACAACTTTTGTGCATTTACAACCCCCAACCGGAAAAGTCTGCGGCAATACAACACTTGTACTGCCATTAATCCTAATGCAACAATTTCATGCCGTCAAACACAACTCGATTGATAACTCAATATGATAGATCAACATGTCATTGCTTCACCATACTAATGTCGGATTCCGAAGCGAATGAAAATGATGATCTTTCAAAAGAATTACAATCCTTATGTGATTGAATGGATGAAATCAAAACAGTATATCCCATATACCATCTTTGCATCAGAATTTCTTATATCTTATATAAAAGTGATCGATCTAATTGTGTAACCTATGGATGATCAATGTATCGCACAACTTCACCATACTAATGTCGGTTTCTGAAGCATAATCAACATCAATCATCCAAATCGTACACAACAGATGCCAAATTTAATTAATCGTTTATTGTTAAATTCATTCTGTGTTTTAATCGAATCAAATACAGAAAAGACGGAAATTTAACAGCTATCAGATCCATGGTTTCGTAAGTGGCTCTGATACCACTGAAGGAAAATTGCGATCTAAACGCAGCGGAAAACAAAAAATTTCCTTTAGTGATCCTTACGAATGAGCATGGTCAGTGATAGAATCGTTACCTCTTTGTGGCGATTCAGATCTTTGATGCAGCGATCACAAGCGTTGATGAAGTGCAACGCCTCTACTCAGTCCACACGAACAGCTTCCGGTCACAGTGCTAGCTGCTTACGAACGGAATTATTTGAGTGAGAAAAGAGAATCAAAAACGAAAATGCATCAAGTGAAAGCTTCATCACAAGGGTTCCTTTTATAGACTCTCTTGTGGGTTGCGGGCTAAAAACCCAATTCACATGATCCATAATAATATTATATATTATTATAATAACTATTATTATAATAAATATATTTATTTTATTATTATTTTATAACCATTATAAAATAACAATAATTATTATTATATTATCCGAATTTCTATTTTTCACTTAAGTGCATCGTACCTTACGGTGTTCCTTTGATTTCTCTATCTCTCATCAAACTGTCCTTATGTGTGTGACCCTGTAGGATTTCGTAACGTTGGTAATTATATTAAATTATATATTTAACATAATAAACAGTAAGCGGTATCTAGCAACACATCACTGCTACCCAAGTCACGAAAATGTCATGTGATCTGACAAAACCTTTTTCGTGATAATATATGTTTTTACAATTACCCTTTTGCCCCTATGTCTATATTGAACACAAGGCATACACTGTGTCATCCTTGTCCAGTTCAATATTGGGCCCTTAGACATTTCTCCTGTTATGCAGGATTGGCAAATTCCATCTAGGACACTCATGTCCCTCAGCATGCTTCGTGGAGTGCCCATCAACTGTCTTTATGATCATCCAGTTACGGATAATGTTTGATCAGCAATAAAGCACCCGACTCTACATCTAGGGTCCATAGTGGTTTCAGGTCGAAGGGTGGTAATACACCATTATCACCATGAGAATAACTTATGACACTTTGCATAACATACTATGTAGTATTCTCATAGCGGGTCAATCCGGTATAAATATTACTCCTAATATTTATACCTATGTCAAGACTTGATAACTCTTTATCCATGATCCATGAGATGTGATCATCAGTCTATCTTCATAATAGTCTCAATGCTTTTAATGTTATCCCACTTTGCAATAAAGCTTGACTACGGATATTTTAAGAATAATGTCTTTATGTTTAATGGGATCTCATGATTAAGTCACACTTAACATTTCATTAAACAAACTAACTATTCTAGGGACTTTATTATTCTGAAAGACAAACATAATAAAGAAATGCCTTTTATTATTAAACGAATAATCCGATACAAGTACCAAAAAGTATTGGCCTCTAGGGCTTACACCAACACCATCTACCTCAATGTATTTATTCACGAGTACTCCTACTCCCCTCAACAACGTCTGGTACACATACTCTATCATAACATATCATGGTACTATTTCCACAAACTCGACAATCCACTCTTCGACTCTAATTTATCAATTTCAACTAATTCACTACTCAACCCAGATTTCTAACTTTCTTGATTCTTCTCAAGAATACCGCTAGTCAGGTCTAATAATGAAAGCTTAACTCCATAAGAGGTCTATTCACCCACCAAACTCATATTATAAAATTGCTCAGTCAATTCTAACTCTTCTCACCGTCATCTTCGGTATACGCGGACATTTCCAACTCTCCGCATCATCTACCACATGCACTTTACCCGAATGGTAATTCAACTCGAAGTCGTACTCCTTCCGAAGTCCCAAGTATTTCCTATGCCTCATATTCATCTTATTCAAATTAAACAAACACCTTAAACTCTTAAGATCACCAAACATCTCCGATCTCAGTCTGAACTTTCGAAGCCTCCGACTCCGGTACAACCACAATAGTAACCAACTCTAAATCACTGGTCGGATGATTTCTCTTATATACTTCAAGTCGCCTTTTTCATAATTGAAACTCGCTGAAGTTGTCTTTAGCAATTTCCCCAATTATATCAACAAGCATCACAAACACCACAATTAGTTATGTCGGATTCGGCAGAACTTTCCTTACGGAATTATATCACCGCTCTTTTTCCAACACTGATAACTCACGTTCCTTATGCTCAATATAATCCTCTATACTCTTCGAATACCTTAAAATATTACTTATTAACACAACCATTGCCTTATAGAAATAATTAAAAAAAAGATTCCATGCCAAAGGGACAAACAAGTGGTGAGTTCTGGCAGAAACACGAACCGTACCCTCCGTCCTTACCACAACTTCAAACGCACTTCCTCCATAACTAACTTAATTCCATGTCAATACTTCACCATCTCATATAGAATTTCAATAGCTTTCCAACGCTTCGAACCGCGCGTCATTCCGAGTTACGGTTCTCCTGTTACGGCAAAAACACCAGAATAACATTTTCTGCCCAGGACTCCTTCGCCAGGCGAACACCGCAGCGAATATGGACGTTCGCCAGTATGCTCGCCAGGCGAACATGACAGTCCCAAAATCCTCTTTTCGACCGTTACCTGACTTCCGAGTGTCTGATTTCAATTCCGTAAAAAGCTGCGATCTCGCAATTCCACGTACAACAACAATTTCATATCTATGAGGCCATTCAACTCATCTACAACTCTTGGAATATTTTAAAACCCAATGGCTTCCAATCTCAACAGCAGAGCTTTGAGCCTCCTAATACGATACAACTTTCGACCTTCATCCCATCCACCACAATAACTCTACTCGAGATCACATGACCAAGGAAACTCACATCCTTCGATCAATTGTCCCATCAAATCATTAACTCTTGGAAGCGAACACCTATCCTTGATAGCCACCAATATCGGACTAGTTCCAAAAAAACTAACTCGATTGTAAGCTCCACTTCACATTCCCGGTAGTAAATCACTTATCTCTGTAGGAAAACTCCGGACAATCACTAATATAGGGCAACTTCCAATTTTTTTTTCACTTTCCTTCTCATTCAAAGTTTCTGTCTAATTAAACACCTCGACACCGTCTTGCGCCGATTCCTCAAAATAATCCCTTAAGCACTTAGCTTAACTCAAGACTAATCACTGCTCACGCCACCCAAGCTTGCTAGACACGTCTATCCCATCCAACACAATCCCGTCCACTATTAACAAGAGATTAAGGGTGATCAGTTCCTCAATTTGTTAATAGACATCCGAAATCATGATGGGGTACAAACCATCTTTACCAAACTATGATATCATTCCCCAACACACTAAGCCACCACACTGTAGCATTCCAGAGAAATACAACTTCTCTCCCACTGGAATCATTCCTCTTCTACCGACAAACTTAAGCAACAACATGTACCGACAGTGTTTTTACACACATGTCGCATACCAGGGAACAACAACACTAGACAACATTGGTCGGACGGACCGACCTGCTCTGATACCAATTGTAACACCCCACTTTCCCAAATTAAATAAAATATAAATATTAAAATAATAATCAGAGTTTTCACCAAAAAGTAGGATATCACATCTCCAAATTTTATAAAAATACTTTATTCATTCTTTTCGAAATAATACAGCGGAATTTGTTTCATAAAGTAAAATACATCAAATTCATGATACGTCACAGGAAAAGAAATAAGTTCAACATAGACACAACTAAAACACCCAACTCCCGTGCTACGTATCAGAGCGTTCTAGACTCGACTGGCACACCACCATCCAAGCTATTTAAGTACCTGGATTGTCTGTACTTCCGGAGGAGCACAGACACAACAAAAGCAAAGGGGGTGAAAAATCATGATCAAAATATATTG
This sequence comes from Lathyrus sativus, assembly GCA_963859935.3. Lineage (NCBI taxonomy): Eukaryota > Viridiplantae > Streptophyta > Magnoliopsida > Fabales > Fabaceae > Lathyrus > Lathyrus sativus. The sequence continues at coordinate 823,061 of CAWUDS030001463.1, read as the reverse complement.
GTAATGTAATACATGTAAACAAGGTAGTAAAACACATCAACACACCAATATTCACCCCAACAACACCATATAACGAACCTACTGTTCAAATTACAATATAACATATTATAATACAAATATGCAACTCAACCCTATGCATGCGGTACCGACTCATTGGTTCATTTAATCGAACCTGGATAGATCACTTACGCTCCTCCTGAGACATGATCTATCCCCCACCATTCTCCACAAAGGAGTACGGATGAATCACTTACGCTCCTCCTGAGACATGATTCATCCCACCAAAACACCATGATATGCACACACCAATGCATAACTATTATATTCAGGCACACTAAGTGCACACGATCCTCCTGATCATATCATCATACATCAATGCATATATGTATAGATATATTACATCAACACCATATAAATCAATCAGATAGTAGACAAATTCATACTATAACACCAGATATAAACACATCCTACCACTCAGGGATACAAGATCCTACTGATCACTGCACCATAATCATATACATGATACACCCATTATTCATTTTAATTAAATTAGATATTAAA
>CAWUDS030001463.1:807500-817500 GCA_963859935.3 Lathyrus sativus | reverse complement strand
TGCACGCGCGTGTGTGTGTTTATTCGCGTGCGTGTTTGTTTATGTGTGTGTGTATGCGCATGCAAGTACGCACGCGCGTGTGAGTACGCACGCACGTGTGAGTACGCACGCGCGTGTGAGTACGCACGCGCGTGTGAGTACGCACGCGCGTGTGACTGTTCGTATGCGCATGCACGTGTGTTTGTATGTGCGTTTGTGTCTGTGTGCGTGTGCGCGCGCACGTGTGTGTGTGTGTGTGTGTGTGTCCGTCTATCCTTAGACGATGTGAGTATTGAATTTTCCTTCGATTTGGGTGTCTTTCCGTCTATCCTTAGACGATGTGAGTATTGAACTTTTTCCTTCGGGATGGGTGTCTTTCCGTCTATCTTTAGACGATGTGAGTATATTTCTCTTCCTGTCTATCAGTAGACGATGTGAGAGGATCAGGTGTTTTGTTGCAACCCTCGGGTTTGTTATCTGTGGTATCACACGGGTAACGGGCGTTAAAATCAGGAGTTCTTTATCAGATGATTGATCAGTTTGTTGCCATGACGACTGGGTTCGGTTCTGGATTTTATTCCCCAAGCAGTTTTACAGTATATTTTGCGGTTGGCAAATTTTCGGGCTTATTTGGTATTCAACCGTCATATACCTTTGAATGTTTGAAGGCTGAGCGCTCTTCACCCATTCAGGTCCAAGCCGTTTGAATAGGGGCAGCTGTTGCACCCTAAAATTTGACCAACCGGTGCCGCTTTCGGTTTATGCTTCGACGCATTTTCGCATTAGCATTTGCATACTGCATATAGTGCATTTCCTCAATCATGGTGATTTTATCGGGATTACAGCCCTGCTGTCGCATTTCAGGTGTCTCAGACCGGTTCGGGTAATCAGAGGTTATTTTGGGAAGTCGCGCGCTTCCTGGGTGTTTTCGGCTTATGCAGTGGTTTTTGAGTTTCTTGGTGCCGGGATTTATTGTTTTGCTTCGATCTGGTCTCGCGCTCTCTTTTATGTTGGTTATTTGTCTTTGTTTGCATTTTTAGGATTTAATAGCCTCTTGTAGATCTTAAATAGGCTTTATAGATTTTTCAGAATTTAAATAGATTTTTTTTATATTTTTAATAGCTTTAAATCATTTTTAAAATTTCATAGAGTTTTTAATAGGTTAATAGTTTTTTTAATAGTTTTAATAGAATAATAGATTTTCTTTTAAATAAATAATATAGATTTTATTAGAGATTAAATAGGATTTTAATAGATTGTTAAATAGGAATCATTAGAGTTTTTTTTTATTATTTTTAGATAGGAAATAATAGAAATTAATAGTCTTTTTTCATTGGTTTATAGGATTAATAGAAATGATTAGAGTTTGTTTTTTTAATTAGATGTTAATTCTTTTGTTAGGCTTAATAGAGATTAATTAGGATTTTAATCTTTTGTTTAGGGTCTTATTAGAGTTTATCAGGATTAATTAGATTAGTTTAATTTTCATTTAAGATTTAATTGCAGTTTTAATTTTAGTTAGAGTTAATTAGGTTTAATCATTAGTTAACTAGTTAATTAGGTTTAGTCTTTAATTAGTTTTTAGTTAGGATTAATCCATTGTTAATTCAGAGTTCTTTGGGTTTATTGTATCATTTTCGTGGGCTCAGAGTGCTTTTTGGAGGCCCAGATCTATCAGTCCGTTTTGTCCATTTTTTTTGTCCAATGCAGTGCCAAGTGTCTTATATAAGGGATGCCACGCGTATCATCATGGAGCTAGACACCTCACATTTTGCCACTCTCAGAGTCTTCCACATAGCATCCCACTATCTCTCCCTAAAGCCACGCGGCACGCATGCAGCGCTCACCCGTGACACTTGTCTTCCTCTAAGCCTCGCCGGTTGCATGGCCGGCGGCCATGCAACCACTGTCCCCAACATCCTCCGGCAGCCCTAACAGACTCCCAACTACCTCCGGCCGCCGTAACTTCCGCCGGAAAATTCAAAAAAACCCAGAATTCTTCATCTTCTCCGATCTAGACTCTCCCGAATTCGTCACCGGAAAACTCATGAGGCTGCCGGAATCTGCATCTTCATACAACCTTCATCTCCTTCACAATTTCCAGATTTAGTCATCAACCATGTTCATCGGGTTTTCGCACTATTTTCCAGATCATCAACGAAGTTCATACCATCTTCATAGTCTCCAATGCGTTTTCCAGAATCACAGCGGCACCTCACCGGGATCTTCATCACCTTCAATCGCGTTCTTCAATAATTTCCCAGAAATCTTCAATCCTCATCAGGTTCAACATCAAGCTTCATCCAGATCTCTAGATCTTCATCTAGAATCTTCAAAGGCGTTCATCAAATCTTCAGATTCACCTTCTTCTTCAAGAGCTTCTTCAAATCTTCAACAATATCCATCAAGAACACCTTCGGTTTCCCAGGTTCTTCAACAAATTACAAAGAAGTTCTCCGAGAACTTCATCATCACCATAAATTCCCAGAATCGTCACGTCATAATGTTCAACCGTCTTCAAGAAAACTTCCAGAACCTTCCAAGATCAACAGCGTTCATCAGCAAGAACATCGACTTCAAAGCGAAATTCCAGAAAGTCATCATCAAAAATCTTCAAGCATCTCCGATCGAGATCTTTTAAAGCCACTTCAGGAATACGCCTCAGTGGATCTTCTTCGTTTTTATGATCCTCATCAATATTCTTCAATTTTGTTTAGGTTTCATCTTCGTCAAGAATGAATCTTCCACATCTTCAAGATTCTTCTGAGATTCTCCAGCCGCGGATGAGTTTGCTTCGATGGTGTGGTCGCCGGTGATTACAAGATTAAGACCGCTTTGGTTTGTGATGTGAACGAAGTAGATGAAGGGTTGAGCGAGGTTTGTGTGAGTAGAACAGAAGTTTGAGATGAGAGGGAGACGAGAGGGTGTGGAGGAGTGGAAACGGCGGAGCGTTTGGAAGTTGGTGAACAGTGACGAGGGATTAGGGTTGAGGTTGAGTTTTCGTTTACTGAGTGGATATTGGATCAGGTGGCTTGGGCCTCTAAGCCCGTTAAGTTTCTTCCACACACACCTCCGTTTTTCTGATTCACCCCCCCTAATGTTCCTTCAATGATTGGGCTGGGCCCTGAAGCCAGCGAATGCTAATCTCACACTCCCCGCTCCACTTCTGCACCCCTCCCCCATTTTTGTTGCTTGGCTGAGTTCTTGGGCTGGGCCCATGTTGTTTCTGTTTTATTTTGTTTTACTAATTACTGCACTCCCCTGTAATAACTAGTATACCCCCCTCTTGTATTTTCCTTTTCCTTTTTTTACTTTTTTTTCATTTGATTAGTTTAAGAAAAAAAGGAAAAAGATATTGAAAAAATGATGAAAAGAATATTGAAAAGAGAATAAAAAGAGTATTGAAAAGAAAAATATTTTGAAAAAGAAAGGAGAAAAGAATAAAAGAAAAGAATATGGAAAAAGAAAGGAGAAAAGAATAAAAGAAAAGAATATGAAAAAAAATGAGAGAAGAGTATGGGAGAAAATATTGAAAAAGATTTGAAGAAAAAAAATAGTTGAAAAAGAATAGAAGGAAAAATAGTAAAAAATATTACTTCGTAGATTCAATATTTTTTTAGAATAGATATTTTCTTCATAGGAGATTATTTTACACTTTTTAGAGGTAGTTTTAGAAGTTCACTTGTTAGGGGACTATTTTCCATTTGATTTTTCATGATGAATAGGATAGGGTTTTTTTAGGAGTTTATTTCCCGCATTCAATCATTGTAATCATTTTCAGAATATCAATAAAACGAGATTTGAGCTGTGGTCCCGAAAGTAGCCGAACTACAGCTGCTCTGATTTCTCGTACCAGACGAGAATATGTAGGCATAGGATACGATATCCTAGCGAGCACACTAACAACTAACCTTTTGTTCTCTCGCTGCTGTGCGATCGAGACTTTCCCGCTGACGACTGATTGTTATCCCTTTCTCTTGCCCGAGTGCATTTGAGACCAGACCGTAGTTCTAGGATCCCGTACCTTTAAAACCAGATTAATTTCTCACTGCTGTGTGAGAGCACCCAGATTAGCCGTAGTTAGTCTGAACTACGTAAGCTCTGATCTTCCATGCTGTGTGGAAGTACGTAGGCACAAGACGCGAAGTCTTGGCGAGCCAAATTCCCCGTAGTCCCGAACTACGTTGACTCTGACTTTCTCTCTTGAGAATACGTAGGCATAGAGTGCGACGCTCTATCGAGTCAATCCCCTTCCGTTTAGATTTAGCAGCCATAGATAGATTGTTTTTGCATCCTTTAGACAACCCAAGAAAGCGTGGATCCCGTCGAGTACGACGGACGTGAGGGGTGCTAATACCTTCCCCTTGCGTAACCGACTCCCGAATCCAGGTTTTGGTTGCGATGACCATACCTTTCCCATTTTTTGCGAGGTTTACTTCGAGCGTTTCCTTTCCCTCCGTTGGGATAAATAACGCACGGTGGCGACTCTTTTGTCAGCCGGCGCCGATTTTCGCAGTAGCGACAGCATGCACGCTCACACCTCCGCACATGTGCGCACAAACGCACACACACACGTAGGCACACACGCACGCACACGCAAACTCACACGCACACACACACATCTGCGCAGACACACAAACAAACACACGCGCACGCACACACATGCACACACACACACACACACACACACACAAACACACACACACGTGCGCGCAAGCACAAACATACACACGTGCGCGCACACACACACACAAGCACATGCACACACACACACACACATACAACAGCGTGCGCATACTCACACACACATGCAAGCACATGCGCACACACGCACACACACACAGACATACACACAAACATGCGCGTGCGTTCAAACATACATATGTGCGCGCACACACACACACACACACACGCAAGCACGCACACGCGCGCGCGCACACACACACACACACACACACACAAACACACATAAACACGCTCGTGCGTGCACACACACACACACACGCAGGCACGAACGCACCCCCGCGCGCACACACTCACACACACACACCTCCGCAGACACATACACAAACACATGAGCGCACACACACACGCGCGCGTGCATGCACATACAACCACACACGTACAAACGCACACACACACACACACACGTGCGCGCACACACATACATACAGACACACACGAGCGCGCAGACACAGACACACGTGTGCACTCTCTCTATCTCTCTCACACACACAAACACACGTGCGCACACGCGCACACACACGTTTGCACACATGCACACACACACGTGCTCACACTCTCTCACATACACACACACACAACAACACACACACGTGCGCGCACACACGCACACAGACACACACACAAACAAACACACGTGTGCGCACATACGCGCACACTCACACACAAGCGCGTGCACACGCAGACACACATACACACGCATGTGCACACTCACACACACACACATGCAAGCACGTGCACATATACACACACACAAACATACAAACACGCGCGTGCGTGCAAATATACACACGCGTGCGCACACACACACACACATACACACGCACGCACGCACACACACACACAGACACACATACACACGCGCGCGCGTGTTTGCTCACACCCGCACACACGTGCGCACACAGGCACACACATACATGCGCAGACACACACACAAACACACGCGCGCACACACAGACCTGCGCACACATAGGCACGCAGGCACACACACACACCTGCGCAGACACACTCACACCCACACCCATGCACATACACACACACACACACACACACACACACACACACACACACCTGCACAGACACACACACACGTGCACGCACACACACCTGCAAAGACATACACACACACACACACCTGCGCAGACACACACACACACGTGCACACGCACACACACGCACGCACGTGCACACACACACACATACGGGCACACACACACACACACACACCTGCGCAGACACACACACATACATGCATGCACGCACGCATGCACGCTCACACAAACACACGCGCGAGCGCGCTTGCACGCACGCACGCACGCACCCACACACACACACGTGCGCAGACACACACACACTGAAGGAAAATTTCGATCTAAACGCAGCGGAAAACAAAAATTTCCTTTAGTGATCCTTACGAATGAGCATGGTCAGTGATAGAATCGTTACCTCTTTGTGGCGATTCAGATCTTTGATGCAGCGATCACAAGCGTTGATGAAGTGCAACGCCTCTACTCAGTCCACACGAACATCTTCCGGTCACAGTGCTAGCTGCTTACGAACGGAATTATTTTAGTGAGAAAAGAGAATCAAAAACGAAAATGCATCAAGTGAAAGCTTCATCACAAGGGTTCCTTTTATAGACTCTCTTGTGGGCTGCGGGCTAAAACCCAAATCACATGATCCATAATAATATTATATATTATTATAATAACTATTATTATAATAAATATATTTATTTTATTATTATTTTATAACCATTATAAAATAACAATAATTATTATTATATTATCCGAATTTCTATTTTTCACTTAAGTGCACCGTACCTTACGGTGTTCCTTTTTGATTTCTCTATCTCTCATCAAACTGTCCTTATGTGTGTGACCCTGTAGGATTTCGTAACGTTGGTAATTATATTAAATTATATATTTAACATAATAAACAGTAAGCGGTATCTAGCAACACATCACTGCTACCCAAGTTACGAAAATGTCATGTGATCTGACAAAACCTTTTTCGTGATAATATATGTTTGTACAATTACCCTTTTGCCCCTATGTCTATATTGAACACAAGGCATACACTGTGTCATCCTTGTCCAGTTCAATATTGGGCCCTTAGACATTTCTCCTGTTATGCAGGATTGGCAAATTCCATCTAGGACACTCATGTCCCTCAGCATGCTTCGTGGAGTGCCCATCAACTGTCTTTATGATCATCCAGTTACGGATAATGTTTGATCAGCAATAAAGCACCCGACTCTACATCTAGGGTCCATAGTGGTTTCAGGTCGAAGGGTGGTAATACACCATTATCACCATGAGAATAACTTATGACACTTTGTATAACATACTATGTAGTATTCTCATAGCGAGTCAATCCGGTATAAATATTACTCCTAATATTTATACCTATGTCAAGACTTGATAACTCTTTATCCATGATCCATGAGATGTGATCATCAGTCTATCTTCATAATAGTCTCAATGCTTTTAATGTTATCCCACTTTGCAATAAAGCTTGACTACGGATATTTTAAGAATAATGTCTTTATGTTTAATGGGATCTCATGATTAAGTCACACTTAACATTTCATTAAACAGACTAACTATTCTAGGGACTTTATTATTCTGAAAGACAAACATAATAAAGAAATACCTTTTATTATTAAACGAATAATCCGATACAAGTACCAAAAAGTATTGGCCTCTAGGGCTTACACCAACACACACGTGCACACACACACACACACACACACGCACGTGCACACACACACACACACCTGCGCAGATACACACACACACACACGTGCACACACACACACACACACACCTGCGCAGACACACGCACATACATGCACGCACACACGCACGGACGCTCGCACTCACGCATGCTCACACGCACGCACGCGGGCTTTTGCGTGTGCTCGCTCACACACACGCACACACAAACACGCAGGCACGCACTCACGTGCACACACATACACACACACACACTTGCGCAGACACATACGCACACACACACACACAGACACAGACACAGACACAGACACACACACACACACACGCATACAGACACATGCACACACGCACTCGCTTGCACACAAACACATGCGTGCATACACAGACACACACACACACACACATACTCAAACACACACGTGCGCGTATGCACACTCTCTCTCTCTCTCTCACACACACACATACACGCGCACACACACACACACACACACACACACGTGTGCACGCACACATTCGTGCATACAAACGAACACGCGCGTGTGTGCGCTGACACACACAAACACGTGCACGCACACGCACGCACGCACGTGCGTACATACACACACACACACAAACGCATACACAAACGCGCGTGCACACACACACACACACAATCACACGCACATACACACACACACACAAATACGCCCGTGCGCATACACTCTCACACACACAAACACATGCGCGCGTGCTCTCACATACACAGACACGCACACACACACACACACACGTGCACATACACACACGGACACACACATACACACGCACGAAGGCACACACACACACACGCGTGCGCACACACTCTCTCTCACACATATATACATACACACACATATGCACACACGGACGCACGCACGCACGCAAGCATGAACATGCAGACATACATTAACACGCACACACGCGTGCGTGCACACACACATACACACACGTGCGCTCGCCCACACACACTCACGTGCGCACACACAAACACACAAGCAGGCCCGTGCGCACGTACGCGCACACGCACGTACACGCACGCACGCACGCATGCACACACGTACTCACACACACACAAACACACATGTGCGCGCACACCTAAACACACACGCGCACGCGCGCGTATGCACGCTCTTACGCACACACGCATATGCATGCACATACACACACACATACACCTTCGCACGGACACACACACACACACACACACACACGCATACACACACACACGCACACACACACGCACGTACACCCACCCATCCACACACACACATACACACGTGTGCGCACACACACACACACACTCTCTCTCTCTCTCACACACACACACACACAAACATACACGGGCGCGTGCGCACATACTCTCACAAACACACACACACACACACACACGCACGTGCACACGCACATACGCGCGCGTGCATGGGCGCAAATACAGACACGCGTGCTCAAACACAAACACACATACTCACACGCACTCACGCATGCAAGCACGCACCCACACACACACAAACACATTCGTGCCCGCGTGCGCTCCAACAAAAACACGCGCGCGCAAGCACACACACGTGTGCGCGCACACACACGTTTGTACACGTGCACACACGCACACACACATACACACGTGTGCTCACACACATTCTCTCTCTCTCTCTCTCTCTCTCTCTCACACACACACACAAACACACACACGTGCACACACACACACACACAGACTTACCTGCACGCACAAACGGACACACAAACACACACACAAGCGCATGCACACACACATACATACACACGCGTGCGCATACTCTCTCTCTCTCTCTCACACACACACACACACACGCAAGCACGTGTGCACACACACACACACACACACACAAACACATAAACATGCGCGTGCGTGTAAACATACACACACGTGAGCACACACACATACATAAACACACACGCACACACGCACACACACAGACACACATACACACACACGCGTGCGTGCCCGCTCACACCCACACACACGTGCGCACAAATGCACACACACAAGCAGGCACGCATGCACGCGCACACTCACGCACACGCACACACACCTGCGCACATACACACACACAAACACACACCCGCGCGCACACACACCCACACACCTACACAGACACACACACACACCTGCGCGCACACACACATACACACATAAAAACACGCGCATAAACAGTGATACACAAACACGTGCACGCACGCACACATACACGTGCGTGCACGCACACTCACAGACACACACACGTACGTGCACGCACAAGCACACACACGCGCACGCACACACACACATAAGCGCGTGCACACACACAAACACATATGCGCGCGCGTGCGCACACTCTCTCACACACACACGCAAGCACATGCGCACACACGCACACTCACACAAACAAACAAACAGCGCGTGCGTGCAAACATACACATGTGTACGCACACACACACACACAAACACACACACACGCAAGCACGCACACACACACACACAGACACAAAGACACACATAAACACGC
>CAWUDS030001463.1:787500-805000 GCA_963859935.3 Lathyrus sativus | reverse complement strand
ATGCGCGCACACATGCGCACACAAACACACACAAACACGCGCGCGCGCATGCTCATGCACACACACACACACACACACGAACGTACACACACGCACATTCACGCACATACAAATACACACGCACACGAACGTACACACACGCACAGACACATGCACACACACACGCATACACGAACGCGCGTGCACACACACACACAAGCACACACACACACACGTGCGCACACTCTCGCTCTCTCACACACACACACGCAGGCACACACACACGTGCGCACACACACATACACAGACACACACAGACACAAGCACCCATCCATGCACGCGCACACACCCACAAACAGGCACAGGCGCTCGCACACAGACACACACATATGCGCACACACAAACACACACGCACAAACACACAAGCATGCCCGAGCGCGCGTACGCGCATTCAAACACACACGCACGCACGCATGCACGTACACACGCATGCACGCACACACACACACACGTACACATGCACACACACACAGGCACTCACAAGTGTGCACACACACACACACACACACGCATACACGCACACACGCACTCGCGTGCACACAAACACGTGCGTGCACACACAGACACACACACACACGCACACATACACACACACACGCACATGCATATACTCTTTCAAACACAAACACACACAAACACACATACACACACACACATGTGAGCGCACACACACACGCGCACACACACATACACACGTGTGCGCACACATTCGCACACACACATACACGAACACGCGCGTGCGCGTGCGGTCACACTTACACACGCATGCACGCACATACACAGGCACACACACACATACACATATAAACATACACCCACACAAACGCGCGTGCATACACACACACTCGCGTACACACACATGCACACACACACACTCACACGCACACACACAAACACGTCCGTACACACACACTCTCTCACACACACACACACACACACATGTGCGTGCGTGCTCTCACACAAACACACACCTGCGTGCACGAACACTCGCGCGTGCACATACACACACAGACACACACACACGCAAGCACACACACACAGACACATGCGCACATACTCTCTTTCTCTCTCACACACATACACACAGACACACTCACACACACGCACACACAGGGACGCACGCACGCACGCATGAATGCGCACACACACACAAACACGCACACGCGCGTGCTTGCACACACACATACACACGCGCGCACGCATGAATGCGCACACACACAAAAACACACACATACACACACGAGCGCACAAACACACACACACACGTGTGCGCATTCTCTCTCTCTCACACACACACACACATACACACACACACGTGCGCACACGCGCACACACACGTTTGCACACGTGCACACATGCACACACACACACACGCGCGTGCTCACACTCTCTCACATACACACACACACACACACACAAATACACACATACAAACACACACACGTGCGCGCACACACGCACACACACACAAGCGCGTGCACACACACACACATAGAAACGCGTGCACCCACTCACACACACACACATGCAAGCACGTGCTCACATACACACACACACAAAACGACAAAAACGCGCGAGCGTGCAAACATAAACACGCGTGCGCACACACACACACATACACACGCACGCACGCATGTACACACACACATACACACGCACGCACGTCTGCGCTCACACCCGTGCACACGTGCGCACACACGCGCACACACACACGCAGGCATGCAGGCACGCATGCACCCACGCGCACACACACACGCACGGGCACGCGCTCGTGCACGCTCGCACAAACACACACACGTGTGCATGCACATACACGCACACACGCACACACGTACCCAGACACGCCGCACGCACACACGCACACGCATGCACGCACGCTCACACACACACACATGCACGCATGCAGGCACGCACCCACACACATACACACACACACACACACCTGCGCAGACACATACACACATACACGTGTGCGCGCACACTTAGACACACACACACACACAAACACACACGCGCACACACGCGCACACACACACACAAAGACACACGCGTGCGCGCATGCACAGACACACCCACACGCACGCACACATGCACTAACTCATGCTGCTCACACACACACACACACACACACACACGTGCACACACACACAAGCATACACACACATGGGCACACACACAAAAGAGCACGCGCGCACATGCTCACACACACACGCATACGCACGCACACACACGTATAGACACACGCACACACACACACACATACACAAACGTGCGTGCACACACACACACACACATACACAAACACACGCGCGCATGCAAACACCCTCTCTCACACACATACAAACACATGCGCGCGCGTGCGAACGCACACACACACACACAAACGCGCGCGCGCGTGCGCGTGCACCCACTCACGTGTGTGCACATACACACACGGACACACACACACACAAGCACACGCAAACGCGTGCGCACACTCTCTCTCTCTCTCTCTCACACACACACACACACACGTGCGCACACACAGACGCACACACGAACGCACGCACGCACCCTTCCACGCGCACACACCCACAAACAGGCACACGCGCTCACACACACAAACACACGTGCGCACCCACAAACACACACACAAACACACAAGCGCGCCCGAGCGCGCGTACGTGCATACAAACACACACACACAAGCACGCACACACGCACGCACACACACACACACACGCACGCACACACACACATGCACACACGCACTCGCGTGCACACAAACACGTGCGTGCTTACACAGACACACACACACACATATGCACGCGCGTGCGCACACTTTCTCTGACACACACACACACACAAACACACACACACACGTGTGCGCGCACACACGTACACGCACACACAAACAAACTCGCGCGTGCGTGCGCTCACACATACACACGCATGCGCACACATACACACACATGCACACGCACACACGCATACACAAACACACATCCATGCAAACGCATGCACACACACACACACACACACACGCACACACGCACACACGCACACATGCGCTCACACATACACGCATACACACACATGCGCGCACACATGCGCACACACACACACGTTCGCGCATATATAAATACACACACATGATAACGCGAAATTATATATATATATATATATATATATATATATATATATATATATATATATATATATACATATATATATATACATATATATATATATATATATATATATATATATATATATATATATATATATATATATATATATATATATATATATATATATATATATTGATGTACTTTTCTACTAATCGGCGACCGTTTTCACTCTGGATTCGGGGCATTCCATGTTATTTGTCTAAGTATTTTGCAGGTATTCAAAGAACATGTCCAAGCAAAGTAATATGAAGAAAAGGAGCAAAAACAGGTGAAAACCAGATGAAAAACCAAGAGAAAAACAGCAGATACGAGTTCTACTGATGTGACGATCGTCACATAGCCGTTTCGCTCGTCATGTGTGTGACGACCGTCACACATCCATGACGACCGTCATGCACCCAGAATGTGCAAAATGAGGTCACGTGCTATAACTTCCCCTCAAAGACCAAAAGAGTGACCACTAACTCCTACTTCTCTGCCTCAAGCCCACTTCTTGAAGAAATAACCGTTAGATACTCTCTCTATAAAAGGAAGAGGTTGGAACCTGAAAAAGGGAGCCACATTCAAGACAACGAAGTGCTGCCAATTTATCTTCAGAGCAACTTTACCTTTCTCATATTCTTATTTGTTTCTCTTTTTCTTCTCTATATTCTTTGGTATTTTTGTACTTTCCTTTTCTTGTACGATCAATTGGCACAAAGACCAGAATCCTGCCGACATTGTGGAGGATCTGCCCAAAAGCCAATTGGGATATTTTCAGGTTTTTATTTTAATCGTAATTGCAATTTTCATCATCATGTATGTTCTCAATTACTGCTTTTATTTATGCATTATCAATTCTTCTTCCATGTCTAGCTAAATTACCGTAGTCGATATGTAATAATAATTCGGACGGGATTTGATAATAATTGGCATAATCTTTCTCTTTTCAAAACTCATTTATGGTTTTAGTTTTTAATCAAAATTTCTAAGTAAACGTTCGTCGCGACAGCGAGAACTTATTTAAAAATAGTTTTGCCACGACAGTGGGAAATTAACTAAGGTACGAACCAACAAGCGACAACTGCGGCTAAGACCAGATAGTAAAAATTAGGCATTCGATTTAAAAACAGCGAAAGCGCTTTAAAAAGGATTAGAACTTAGAGATTTTCAAAAAGTAACTTTAACCCCGAACGGGATAGCGACAACATACGTTCCGCCTTAGAGTTGCGACTAGCGTCAACAACCATCGTGAGACAAAAGTCTTTAGATCACTATCTTCTTCTTAAACTAAGTTTGAAAACACTTAATACACCAGTAATTTGTCGAATCCCCGAAGAACAAAATTATTGCATATCGATTCATAAATTCATACCTTAATTAACGTTTTAGTTTCTTTTTTTTATACACGTTCCTTCTGCTATTACTCCCTAAAACCTTACCGACATAGCTAAACATAGTAACCCCAGAGAACACTAGATTGATTACGAGTCCCTGTGGGATCGATATCTTTTATTACTACGCGATAGACTGTGCACTTGCAGTTAATTGAGTTAGACATAGAAAGTCGCGATCAAGTTTTTGGCGCCGTTGCCGGGGACCCGTTTAGTCAATAGTGTAATCTTTTGTTACACAGTATAGACTAGGTTAACAATTCTCTCTCCCTCTACTCGTTCTTCGATTGTATGCCAAGTACTCGCTCACAAGGCAACATCTTACAACCTACAATCGCCGAACTAGAGCGCTTCTTACATTTAAGAAGGCGCATCATCGAATATCAACGAAGACACAACATTCCTGATCTTCTAGCTCATCCTCCTGTTGAAGAAGCAAAGATGGCTGAAGGATCTCAGAACAAACCGCTGAAGGCCTACACTACACCTTTTCAGATGGAGCCTCGAAGTAGCATAGCTGCCCCACCTATCAATCAAACCGATTTCGAACTAAAACCGTCATTGTTGTCAGCTGTACAACAAAATCAATTCTCAAGAAATGCAACTGAGGATCCAAACGAGCACTTAACGAAGTTTGTGCAATACGCAGACACAGTGAAAGCAAATGGAGTAACTCTAGACGCAATAAGACTTCGTCTTTTCCCTTTCTCTCTTAGAGATAGAGCTTGGACATGGTTACAATCCTTACCATCCAACTCTGTTACGACGTGGGAACAGTTGAAGAACGTTTTCTTAGCAAGATACTTTCCGCCAAGCAAAACTGCTATGCTTAGAGCCCAAATCAACGGATTTCGACAAAAAGATACTGAATCTCTCTACGAAGCGTGGGAAAGGTTCAAAGATATGATGACAGCATATCCTCACCATGGTTTAGAAGACTGGGTGACGATCTATACTTTCTATAATGGGCTTCTGTATAACACCAGATTAACGGTAGACGCCGCCGCGGGCGGTGCACTTATTGATAAGCCATACGACGAAGCCTATCAACTAATCGAAAACATGTCTCAGAACCACTGCCAATGGGGAGGTGAACGAATTCCAGCGGAGAAACCCGCAGTGAAAGGTGGGATGTACGAGATCAGCAGCCTTGAAAAGTTCAACGCTAAAGTAGATGCTCTAGCACAGAAAATCGACAGTCTGACCGTTAACCCAACTGCAACCGTCGTTGCTGTAACTCTAAACTGCGAGTTATGCAGAATCGCCACTCATAATGCGCCCGAGTGCCCATTGCTGGCCGGAATCCCACCAGACCAAGTAAATTACGCTCAAGGAAATCCTTACGCAAATACTTATAACCCAGGATGGAGGAACCACCCAAATTTTTCCTACAAGAACGATAATGCCTTGCAAGCACCAGCTGCTCCGCCAGGATATCAGAAACCAGCCGCTGCTACCCAGACTGCCCCTAGGAAATCAAACCTCGAGTTGATGATGGAAAAATTCATAGCTACTCAAGCCCAAACAAACAAAGAATTCCTAAATCAAAACATACATACTAGCGAGCAAATTAAACAGCTGACAGGAAAAGTAGACGCTTTAGCCACCCACAACAAAATGCTCGAAACGCAGATATCACAAGTGGCTCAACAACAAGCCTCTGCAGCTGCCCCAGCTGGAACATTTCCAGGCCAGCCCGAACCTAATCCGAAAGGTCACGCAAATGCTGTTATATTGAGAAGTGGAAAAGAATTGGAAGGCCCAACAGATCCTAGGAACGAAGATTTAGTAATGCAACAGAAATCTGATAAACCAACCGAAAAGGAGTCTGAAACAGAAAAGAAGGAACGTGACGAGTAAAAGGCCTCCAAAGATGAAAACTCATATGTGCCTCCAGCACCATATAAACCACCGATCCCTTATCCTCAAAGATTACTAAACTCCAAAACTTCAAGACAATTTAAGAAATTTTTTGAACATCTGAAACAACTAAACATCACTATTCCTTTCACAGAAGCGATAACTCAAATGCCGTCATACGCTAAGTTTCTTAAAGAAATCTTATCTAATAAAAGGAAAATAGAGGATAACGAGACAGTGACACTTACTTCCGAATGTAGCGCAATCATTCAAAACCACATGCCTCCTAAACTAAAAGACCCAGGTAGTTTCTCCATACCCTGCGTCATAGGAAAGTTCGTTATAGACAAAGCTCTATGCGATCTAGGAGCCAGTATAAGCGTCATGCCTTTATCTATATGCAAAAAGCTGAATATGGGAGAACTAAAACCAACTAGAATGTCCGTATAATTGGCTGACCGATCAGTCAAATACCCCGTCGGTATACTGGAAAACGTTCCAGTACGCATAGGCCAATTCTATATCCCAACCGACTTCATAATCATGGACATCAAAGAGGACTCTGTTACCCCAATTATCCTAGGAAGACCGTTCCTAGCTACAGTCGGAGCTATCATAGACGTAAAGAAAGGAAAGCTAACATTCGAAGTAGGAGAAGAAAAGATAGAGTTCATCCTTACTAAATTCTTGAAGGCACCAGCCATCGATGACACATGCTATATAGTAGATGTCATTGACGAATGCATACGAGAATTAGAAAAGGAGGAAACTACATATTCTGAAATCATGAAAATCCAGATCCCTGCTATTCATGAAGACGACAACTGGCGTGCACCATACAAAAATGATAGTCTGAGCGAGATCTTAGCACTCACTCCAAATCACATGCCAGGTCCGAAAAACCCAGCTTTAGAACTTAAAGAGCTACCCAAAACCCTCAGGTACGAATTCCTAGATACAGAATTCAAAAGACCAGTAATAGTAAACGCTAATTTAGGACAGTCAGAAACTGAGCGATTATTAGAAGTCCTAAGGAGATACCCAATTGCGTTAGGCTATAATATAAGCGATCTAAAAGGCATAAGTCCCTCCATCTGTATGCATCGTATCATGCTGGAGGAAGACTGCAAAACTTCAAGAGAACACCAGAGAAGGATAAACCCGATCCTAAGCACTGTAGTCAAAGACGAGGTGAAAAAGCTACTAGACGCAGGAATCATATACCCGATCTCCGACAGCCAATGGGTCAGCCTAGTACACGTAGTACCCAAGAAAGGATGCGTTACTGTAGTAAAGAATGAAAAAGGTGAATCGATAACCAAAAGAGTTGTGACCGGAAACAGGATGTGTATCGATTACAGAAAACTGAACAAGGCGACTCAGAAAGATCACTTCTCCTTACCTTTCATAGACCAAATGTTGGAAAGACTAGCGAAATATTCGTACTTCTGCTATCTAGATGGTTATTCGGGATTCTTTCAAATTCCTATTCACCCCGATAACTAGGAAAAGACAACATTCACCTGTCCCTATGGTACTTTTGCTTATCGCCGAATGCCGTTCGGACTATGCAATGCTCCAGCAACCTTTCAAAGATGCATGATGGCAATCTTCGCAGATTTCATAGATGACATCATGGAAGTGTTCATGGATGACTTTTCCGTATGCGGACAAAGCTTCAAAAACTGCCTGTCGAATTTAGAAATGGTACTCAAAAGATGCGCCAAAGTGAACCTTGTCCTTAATTGGGAAAAATGTCATTTCATGGTCCGACAAGGCATCGTTTTAGGACACGTCATCTCTGAAAAGGGGATCGAAGTAGACAAAGCTAAAATAGAGATCATAAAGGATCTCCAACCTTCATAAAGGATTTCTCGAAAATCATAAAACCTCTTACAGGTTTGTTAATGAAAGATGCCGAGTTCATCTTCGACAAAGAATTCTTAGAGGCATTCGAAACTCTAAAGTCAGCGCTTATCACCGCACCAATCAGGCAACCCCCAGTTTGGCGACTACCATTCGAAATCATGTGCGATGCGAGTGATTACGCCGTAGGCGCAGTTCTAGGACAAAGGAAGGACAAGAAGCTTCACGCTATCTACTACGGCAGTAGAACATTAGACCCTGCCCAAATGAACTACGCCACAACAGAAAAGGAACTCTTAGCAGTCGTTTTCGCTCTTGACAAATTCCGTTCCTACTTGGTAGGAGCCAAAATAATCATATATACAGACCACGCTGCCATTAGGTACCTAATAAGTAAAAAGGACGTCAAAACCAAATTATTGAGATGGATCCTATTATTACAAGAGTTCGACTTAGAAATTAAAGATAAGAAGGGGACCGAGAACGTAGTTGCAGATCACTTATCCCATATAGAAGGCATAAAACAAGAACCAGTGCCTATCAATGACGACTTTCCCTACGAACGTCTGATAGCCAAATTGGAAAACGATATGTCTAACTCTACTTCGGAAGAACCGGAACTGGAAAAATCCGTGGAAGCTGTCTATGCCCAAACCACTTTGCCGTGGTTTTCCGACATCGTTAATTACTTGGCCGCAGGCGTGCTTCCACCGGACCTAACTTATCAACAAAAGAAGAAATTCTTCCACGACTTAAAGCATTACTACTGGGACGAACCTCTACTCTTCAAACGAGGCGCCGACAACTTATACTGTCGTTGTGTCCCAGAGGAAGAAATAGAAGACATCATCACTCAATGCCATTCAGCACCATATGGTGGTCACGCTAGCACCTCAAAGACGTGCGCTAAAATTCTACAATCTGGACTATTTTGGCCCAGTCTCTGGAAGGATGTCCATATCGCTGTACTAAAATGCGACCGGTGCCAACGCACTGGCAACATCTCACGACGCGATGAAATGCCTCAGAGAGGAATTTTGGAAGTAGAAATCTTTGACGTCTGGGGAATCGACTTCATGGGACCTTTCCCATCTTCTTTTGGAAATAAATATATACTCGTCGCTGTCAACTATGTATCGAAATGGATAGAGGTCGTTGCCGCTCCAACGAATGACACGCGAGTAGTCGTTAAACTCTTTAAAAACGTAATCTTTCCACGATTCGGTGTGCCCAGACTCGTCATTAGTGACGGTGGTTCGCACTTCATATCGCGAATCTTTAACAAACTCCTCTCCAAATATGGAGTCAAACACCGCGTAGCCACACCGTATCATCCACAAACTAGTGGACAAGTGGAGGTTTCGAACAGAGAAATAAAGCAAATTTTAGAAAAGACTGTCACAACCTCCAGGAAAGATTGGTCCTCAAAGCTGAACGAAGCTTTATGGGCTTATAGGACCGCCTTTAAGACACCGATAGGCACCACACCATTTAAACTAGTCTACGGAAAATCATGTCACCTGCCGGTAGAGTTAGAGCATAAAGCCTTCTGGGCTATTAAGACGCTAAACTTCAACTATACTGCGACAGGCGAAAAGCGAATCTTGAACCTTCATGAATTGGAAGAGCTAAGATTAGATGCGTACGAGAATGCACGCATCTACAAAGAAAGGACCAAGAAATGACATGATAAACGTTCGATCCGGAAGCAATTCAGAGTGGGAGACATCATGCTCCTATTCAACTCCAGATTGAAACTATTCCCTGGAAAATTAAAATCTAGATGGTCTGGACCTTTTGAGGTCACCAAAGTCCTTAAGAGTGGAGCTGTTGAAATCAAGAATCAAATCAACGCACCGTTTATAGTAAACGGACAGCGTTTGAAACATTATAATCAAAGTGAACACATCGACCACATGAGCAATATAAAATTGCTCGAGCTTCCCGAATAGCCTATATCCAAGCTATCGTCAGGCTTCTGACGTTAAAGACAGCGCTGATTGGGAGGCAACCCAAATTCTTCCCCTATTTCTCCTTCTAAATTTATTAAAACTATTCTTTTTGTTAACTTACGATTTCTATAAATTTCTATTATCTTATTTTCCAAATTTTATATTTATTTTATATTTTTCTCTTTTATCACTCTTTACTTCTTAAAAATATGATCTGAGTGAATGTGATTCTTTTTCAGGATTTTAAAAGTCGTTCTACTTTTCTCCCGTTTTATCCGACTAACGAGTATGGCCGACATCGACGTTACGACTATTGTGTTTAGAGGACGAGCTCATTAGGCCAGATTCGAGGCACTGACTCAAAGAAGCTTTGCTTCGACTCTGTACTACGATAGACCCACCATGGACAAGCTAGGAATCCAGGATAGCATTCAGTACTTATTCTACCAATTAGGCTGGGAGCAAACTGCTCTAAAGACCCGATTTGCTACCTTTCACGAACTGACATTCGAATTCCTTAGCTCCCTAAGTTACTTACCTGAATATGGCTATGGATCCACTAAAGAGATGATAACCTTTAGAATGTTTGGAATGGACCAAACACACAACCGTACCACGTTAGCTAACATCCTAGGCTTCCCTAGCGGACCTTTTGTGTTTACCACCACTGAAGAGGATATTGATCTCGAATTAGACCAATTTTGGGGTTCCATCACCGGAAACTATCACCCAGAACCGAACGACATGCACAACAACGAGATACACAATCCAGCTTTTCGCTATTTCCATAGGATATTTGTCCATACCCTCTTTGGGAAGGAGGAAAACATTACAACAGTCTCAAAGGACGAGTTGTTCATCCTTCTCTGTGCTTCACAAGGCCGCCCTGTAAATGTTGTCCCTTTTATGATGAGGGCATTTACACGCCTCAATCAGGGCCTAGTCACCATGATCGCCCATGAAATTGGCCTGAGGTATTACCTGAACAAAGTTGTTCGTTTCGGCAACCTCAGATCAATGGACATCCAGTTCTGCTTCAACAGACGTATCTTAGGTACCTTAGGACCAGGAGCCTACGAATACCTCATAGCTGATCAACCTGTCCACCTTTTTACATTGCCCAACCATGAGCTAACCAGTATCCATAACAAAGACAATTGGCTTTATGAATTGAACGAGCCTATGGGACCTCCATCACCTCACTCCACACCCCAGGCTTACATGTATGACAATGATCAAATCTCAGAAGCACATGACTATTTGTACTACCAAGATTATGAGTCCGAAGTGGAGATCGATCCTGAGACCCCTCCTAACTACCATAACTTTCCTGACCCCACGCCTGAACAAAACACAGACAAGCTAGATACTGTTCTAAGAACTGTAGACGACCTCAAGCTGGAAGTAACCACTATCAAAGATGAATTAACGCGGCTTCACATGGATTTCGTTATTTACATGGACTTGGTTAGCGACCAATTTAATAACGTTATTCAGCAGGTCAACAACTTGAAGAAACCAAAGGAGTGATATTTTAGTTTTCTCTTTAATTTACGTTTACTGCATTTCACATTGTTTTACAGTACTTCATTTTGCAATTGTTTCCTCTTTTTGGATATTGTATTACCTTAAAATCATTTTTCAATTTAATGTTATTTTCATTTCAGTATCTCCCTTAATTATGTTTCCTGTTATTTCTTATTTCGTCATTAGTCCATCATAAGTCAAAATATCATACTTTCCACTGTTAAAACGCCCCACAAGCAAAATTCTGCAGTTCTGCAGAATTTGCTACTGTGGCGGTCGTCACATTCCCCTGACGGTCGTCACGCGTGTTACGACCATCACACATCCCTGACGGTCATCACGCAGTAAAAACCCCAATTCTGTCAAAACAAAGGTTGCGCACCTCTCCACTTCCTCTCTCCTAATTCCCCATTATCCCAATATTAAAACCCACTAAAAACCCTCAGAATCCCCCATTAAACCTCCACCATTTTCAACCTCCAATTCACCCTTATATATTACCCTCTGCATTCCCTTACCTCACCATTCTCTGAAATACGCTATTCTCAAACCTCTGCACTTCTCCCACCAAAATGGCCAGACAAACCAGTGCAAACCCCGATTTGAGCAACATCACTTTCCGAGAAGGAAAGGCCGGCGAACGGCAGCAGACCAACTTCCTAGCATTCCATCAACGGTCGCTTCAACCGACCCGGTATTCTCACCTGGATTCACTGATAGAACTCGGGATTCTCGATGGCGTAACTTGGATGTTGCTGAGAGTCGGCATCTGGCATCTCTGCACCAATCCCCAACCCACCTACGAGCAACTCACTCTGGAGTTTCTCAGCTCTTTCGCATACGCAACATCATTCAGCGATACCAACCAACTTAAAGGCGCCGCCTGCTTTCGTCTGTTCGGCACTAAATATCAGGTCCCCCAGGACCGCATCGCCGTCATTCTACAATTAACTCACAGCGACGATACTCACCGCCGCATCTCCGATCAGTTCTACCAAGAGACCTTCCCTCTCTGGAACCGACTGACCGAAACCACTCCAGACAGTTGGGACACTCTGAACGCCACTCATATCCACAACCCAACTATCCACTACTTCCACCGCGTGCTGAGCAACACAATATTCGCTCGTGACAGTAACCATAAGGTCAAATCGAAGGAGCTGTTTTTCCTCCGTTGCGTGTTCGCTTCGGAACCTGTTACCGTCGCCCCGTTTCTCTTGGCTCATATTCAAGCCAATTGTAACCGCGACTCTAAACCTTTCTATTTAGGTGGCATCATCACATCCATTGCCATAGGCCTCGGTCTTGGCGACCGCCTCCAAACACTCTGCCAGATGCCCCCTGTCTTTCTGGACACCGACCACTGCCGCGCCTCCCACCTCATCAAGGCCCGCCGTGATGGGAGATGTCATCCGGTAGTGCGAGGCCGCACTATCCAGAGCATCATCATGCCTTCACGCACCCGAATGCATCCAGAGGATAGAGCCACCTGACTCTTCGACACCACTTCCCCTGCTGCCCCGACACAGGATGATATCCAAGAGCCCAGGGACGAAGTTCAAGAGGAGCTAGACAGAGCCGACCGGCCTGAGCCATCACAAGCGGCTGCTACCGAAGGCCCTTACACGCGCCGCCGCCCCCGTCCTGCTACTGATGACACATCTGCGGCCCTCCTCCGCTACATCGAGCAACAGAACCAGATGATGGTTATGATAGAGCAGCAGAACCGAAGGGCTGAGGAATTTGAAGCATGGCAAAGAGAGCAAACCGGTCAAATTCAGCAATCTTTGCAGATGATGCACGATATCCATTCCCGCATGGCCGATGAGATGGCACACCTCACTGTGCGAGTCGACGGCCTCCGTGATTACATATTCCACATCGGAGCTATGAACCTCGCCGCACGCGACGCCCCAGCTAGAGGTCGAGGAAGAGATCGAGGACGAGGACGGGAATAATAGTATTTTTCATTTTTGTCATTTTTGTTTTCTTTCTTTATTTCCTTTGTATTCCTCCCTTCCGCATTCTTTCAAATCAGTGAGGACACTGATTGAGATAGTGTGGGAGCGGATCGTTATTTCCCTTTTCATTTCCCTTTTTCATGTTATTTCCCATTTTCCATTGTACTTTCTCTTTCGAATTCTCAATTTAAAGTAATTTTAATTTTCGGCAAATAAGCTCTTATATATATATATATATATATATATATATATATATATATATATATATATATATATATATATATATATATATATATATATATATATATATATATATATATATATATATATATATATATATATATATATATATATATATATATATATATATATATATATATATATATATATATATATATATATATATATATATATATATATATATATATATATATATATATATATATCTGTTACGTGAACTCTCCGCGCTTCATATGACATATACAAAGAAACTTTTATCCTCTTCGAAGCATCACGCGATACGCCTAAACCTTACCAAGTTGGAATTTCCGAGAAGAAAGTTTTAACAAAGCTTCTACACCCTGACACCGTAGACCTCTAGTTTATGCAAGTCAGTCTCACCGCTTACTCGTATCGAAGCCTCTAGTTTTGACTCAAATAGAACCCCCAGTAGTTTATACGAGCAGTCAGCACCATCCTAAACTCTTCTAAGCAAGAAACCGATGCAAAAGTGTATGATCTCTAGTAAGAATTCAATAATCTTGAAAGAAAAGAAAAGCCATATTGCATGAATATAGAGATATGTCCCTTCTAAGTTAGGTGCTCCTCACCCGAGCATTTAGCCCAACGGTACGAAACTCTTGCGGATTTATAGCAGAATAAGCATATGTGCAAAGAAAAAAAATCAAACTAGCAGAGAGATCAAAAATCACCAACAGGTTTTCTTGCCATGAACATGTGTGGATAACGGGCTTAATGTGACTGCGCCAGAACGAAGACGGGTAAAATTTGTAGCGAGAGACTTGAAGCCGAGCTGCAGTAACATGGTTGAGACTGGCCTGCATAAAAGAGAGGCCTTCGAAGACCTACAATAAAGTATCATCGCCGTATACGCTTTGTTTCCACTGGATCCCCGGTTCCTCTCAACTTGGCATCCGAGAAAATCTGATCAAGGGAAGAGCGTGCCGCGTGCTTGCCGAACTTTAAATTTTTCCTACCTTTACTTGAGGACAAGCAAAGATTCAAGTTTAGGGGAGTTTGATAACGCGAAATTATATATATATATATATATATATATATATATATATATATATATATATATATATATATATATATATATATATATATATATATATATATATATATATATATATATATATATATATATATATATATATATATATATATATATATATATATATATATATATATATATATATATATATATATATATATTGATGTACTTTTCTACTAATCGGCGACCGTTTTCACTCCGAATTCGGGGCATTCCATGTTATCTGTCTAAGTATTTTGCAGGTATTCAAAGAACAAGTCCAAGCAAAGCAATATGAAGAAAAGGAGCAAAAACAGGTGAAAACTAGATGAAAAACCAAGAGAAAAACAACAGATACGAGTTCTACTGATGTGACGACCGTCACATAGCCGTTACGCTCGTCATGCGTGTGACGACCGTCACACATCCATGACAACCGTCATGCACGCAGAACGTGCAAAATGAGGTCACGTGCTATAACTTCCCCTCAAAGACCAAAAGAGTGACCACTAACTCCTACTTTTCTGCCTCAAGCCCACTTCTTGAAGAAATAACCGTTAGATACTCTCTCTATAAAAGGAAGAGGCTGGGACCTGAAAAAGGGAGCCACATTCAAGACAACGAAGTGCTGCCAATTTATCTTCAGAGCAACTTTACCTTTCTCATATTCTTATTTTTTTCTCTTTTTTTTCTCTATATTCTTTGGTATTTTTGTACTTTCCTTTTCTTGTACGATCAATTGGCACAAAGACCAGAATCCTGCCGACATTGTGGAGGATCTGCCCAAAAGCCAATTGGGATATTTTCAGGTTTTTATTTTAATCGTAATTACAATTTTCATTATGATGTATGTTCTCAATTACTGCTTTTATTTATGCATTATCAATTCTTCTTCCATGTCTAGCTAAATTACCGTAGTCGATATGTAATAATAATTCGGACGGGATTTGATAATAATTTGCGTAATCTTTCTCTTTTCAAAACTCATTTATGGTTTTAGTTTTTAATCAAAATTTCTAAGTAAACGTTCGTCGCGACAGCGAGAACTTATTTAAAAATAGTTTTGCCACGACAGTGGGAAATTAACTAAGGTACGAACCAACAAGCGACAACTGCGGCTAAGACCAGATAGTAAAAACTAGGCATTCGATTTAAAAACAGTGAAAGCGCTTTAAAAAGGATTAGAACTTAGAGATTTTCAAAAAGTAACTTTAACCCCGAACGGGATAGCGACAGCATACGTTCCGCCTTAGAGTTGCGACTAGCGTCAACAACCATCGTGAGACAAAATTCTTTAGATCACTATCTTCTTCTTAAACTAAGTTTGAAAACACTTAATATACCAGTAATTTGTCGAATCCCCGAAGAACAAAATTATTGCATATCGATTCATAAATTGATACCTTAATTAACGTTTTAGTTTCTTTTTTTTTATACACGTTCCTTCTGCTATTACTCCCTAAAACCTTACCGACCTAGCTAAACATAGTAACCCCAGAGAACACTAGATTGATTACGAGTCCCTGTGGGATCGATATCTTTTATTACTATGCGATAGACTGTGCAATTGCAGTTAATTGAGTTAGACATAGAAAGTCGCGATCAACGCACAGGCATGCACACACACGCATACAAAAACGCGCGTACACACACACACACATACTCACACGCACATACACAAACACACGCGCGCGCGTGCACACACACTCTCTCTCTCACACACATAAACACATGTGCACGCGTGCAAACATACACACACGCATACTTGCACAAACACACATGTGCGCGCGTGCACCCACGCGTGCGTGCACCTACACACACGGACACACACACTCACGCAAGCACACACACACGCGTGTGCACACTCTCGCTCTCTCTCTCTCACACACACACACATACACACACGTGCGCGCACACACAAACAGGCACACACGCTCGCACATACACACACACACATATGCGCGCACACAAACACACACACACACAAACACACAAGTGTGCCCGAGTGTGCGTACACGCATACAAACACACACGCACGCACACACGTACACACGCATGCACGCACACACATACACACACACACTCACATGTGCACACAAACATACGCACACACACATACGCGCGCATACGCACACGCACACACGCATACACACACATGCACACACGCACTCGCGTGCACACAAACACGTGCGTGCACACACAGACACACACACGCACACACATACACACACTCACACACACACACAGGCACGCGCGCGCACGCCTGCGCTTACCCTTTCTCACACAAACACACACAAACACACACACACACATGTGTGCGCGCACACACACACACGCACACACATGTGGGCGCACACGTGCGTGCACGCACAGACACACACGCGTGGGCTCACACACACACACACACACACACACACACTCACGTACGCACACACAAACACACAAGTACGCCCGTGCGCGCGTACGCGCACACACATAC
>CAWUDS030001463.1:770000-782500 GCA_963859935.3 Lathyrus sativus | reverse complement strand
ACGAACGTACGCACACACATGCCCGCACACACACACACACACAAGCGCGCAAACACACACACACGTGTGCACACTCTCTCTCTCTCTCTGTCTCACACACACACACACGTGCTCACACTCTGATGCGTGTTTTTCGCAAGTGTACGAATCACGTCAAAGTAATATAAAAGATTATCGAATCCACAGAGACCAAGTGTCAATCTATCGTACCTGTTGTTATGGTGTTTATCTAAGGCAACTATTTTTAAGGGTTTTAGTAAGGGTGCAATGGTAAATAAAATTATAATTTTAAATAATAAATAAAAGACAGGCTCGAATGTAATTCACGTAATCAATGATAATCCAGTACTTGTTAATGGAACTACTTATGGGCAATGTTTTCTCCTTTGAAAAGAACTAATTTAACAGGAACTGTCGCTTTCGCGTATTCAGAACCGAGTTGTACTCTCTAATCAACCCCTCCTATTGTCACGGATAAAAAGGTGCGTACTGCGTTAGAGTAGTAAACCTATTTTTAAGAAATATAGTTTCTTAACAAAGTTGAAAAGTATTTTAACCTGGACTTCTTAGCAAAAAGAGGTTCTTATGAACCAGACTCTAAATCTCATAACGCGTCCGAAAATCGTTTTAAAATCTCTTTTCTTTTTAATCTAAAAACTCCTAATGAACTATACAAAGCGCTTTTGGCTGTTTTTGAAATAGTTAAAAACAATTACTTGAATTGAAAGATAAAATAGCCCTTAGGTGTTTCCACGAACAATTATACTGATTACTGGTTTAATTACGATCCTTACATTCTAACCTTTATGGGATTAGTTAGACATGATAAAGTAAATATTCTTTTTATAGTTTTTCATATGAGTAATTTAAAGCGAGTGCGGGAAGTAAACAAAGTAAATGTGCGAGTGCGGGAAATAAACAAAGTAAATGTGCGAGTGCGGGAAATAAACAAAGTAAATGTGCGAGTGCGGGAAGTAAACAATGTAAATGTGCGAGTGCGGGAAATAAACAAAGTAAAGTGCGAGAAAATAAATAAAAGTAAAGCAATGCGGAAAAATAAAATACTAACTGGAATTAAAATGGCGGCAGGATTAACTTCCTCCAGAGTGCTCCAAAACTCGAACCACAGACAGATTACAGACTCGATCACTCGATTGCAGAGGCACCCCGATGTGGAATGGCAACTGCTTTATAACTGATATATGCCTAGAGAATTCTAATTCTGGATGAAGAAAAACGAAAATCTAAGGTCCTATTTATAGGAGAAACTGAAAGCGCGAAATGACCGGGACGCCCCTCCACTAAAAAGTGGAGGTTATGAATTTTTGCCTTGTGGCGCCCGCCACAAGGTCATGGCGCCCGCCATGGTCCCTACAGGGGATGATGGAGTGGGGATCGTGGGTCTTGGAGGTTGAGGAGTGGTCTTGAGACGTGGCCACGTCATGGCTAACCCCATGGCGCCCGCCACAGTGGGTGCCGCAAGTGCAAAATGCTGAATTTCTAGGTTTTCGTCCGTTTTCACTCCTTTTTCGCTCCTTTTCCCGATTCAAGCTCCGATTATTATAAAAACCTGAAAACATAAGAAAACAAAGCAATAACAAAGCAAAACAACAATAAAAGCTAAGAATGCATGCGAAATCGGAGTCAGAAATACGGTGAATTTTAGTGTGATCAAATTCTCCCACACTTAAACCTTTGCTTGTCCTCAAGCAAACATTAAAGCTTAAGAAAATATGGTGTCAACACTTGTCTTTGGGCTAAAGGGATTCTAAGTTCAAGTCAGGATGTAGTGACAGATACTAACTAAGTGAACCAAGGGTACCATAGTAACACAAACACAAACTTCAATCCTATATTAACCACTCCATGTCATCCCACGATACCTAGGCCTATCTTCTCATCTTTTTGTGTCCTTTTCAGTCAGGCGCAATCACATTAAGCCCGTTATCCGTACATGCTTCATAGTAGAGTGACCGGTTAGTGATTCTGATCCATAACATAAGGTTTCTGGCACATAAGCATGTGTAAACCTGTTTTTATTTCGCCTAAATGTAGCTGCGGGGGATCGGATCGTAATCCGCCCTACCAAGTTCAGTGCCAGATACCTCTGAACCAACTAACAATAGGTGACTTGCAATTTTTTTTTCTTTTTGTGGCAAAAAATTTTTTCTTCTCTTTTTTTTTCGGTTTAAATGACTTTGTGAGGGTCACCTATACCAGAGTTTGCCTTTTTTTATTTTTTATTAGCACTGGATCATTCACTTATATTCATCGGCCCCCTACGTAGAGTATGCTTAGGCCGGAGCTGACTGCTAAAATAAACTACTTAGGACAATTTTTTGGATGATAGTAAAGGCCATGGTGGTGGGGTTTAGGAGTGATTCCTATATTCAAGAGGTCTATGGTGCTAAAATGGTTCTGATGTTTCAAAAAGTTGACCTAAGTCACCACATCCTAATCTAAACCTGTCTCAAAGCCCAAAAAACATGTGAAACAACATTGTTTTCTTTTTAAAAATTTTCTGGTAAGGCTAAGGAAATGGGAAAAAATGAAGATGAACTAAAAAGACACTATACTGGTGACTCGTCAGACTCATGCATTATCTAAGAAAAATAAATTACTGAAAAGGGAAATAACTGAAAGGAAATTAACTAAAAAGGGAAATAACAGAAAGCAATAAAATCCCCTCCCACACTTAAATCGAACATTGTCCCCAATGTTTCGAAATAAGATAAGGGGGGTAACCTGGAAAAAGACTACTGAGGAGGGGCACTGGTGCCTTCGCCGTCCTGATGTGATGGTCTGGAACGACGGGGTCTACTATGATGCTGGTCCCTCCGGTCGAGTCGTGTTGATAAAGCAGCCTGAGCACTCCGGACCTCTCGAAGGTTACCCAAGATGGAACCCTGAGTAGCCTCTACAAGCTGGTAGTGTCGGCTGTTGAACTCTCTCTGACGGTTCTGCTCTAATGAAATAGCGTTCAAGGTACGGCAAATGTTGCTATAGGAACGATCCGAAACCAATCGCGATTGTTGCATGAAGCTCATATTGTCCGTCAGCTGCTGTGAAATAGTAGAGAGAAGGCCATCACGCCTTTCCTCTCTAGCTGTCATATCACGCCACATCTCCTCGGTGACAAAGAATCCAGGAGCAGTACCTGCAACAGGGTTAGAGGAAGATGGTGCAGTGTGTGACTGTGAAGGACGATGGGGGGACATGTGAGGGATGGGAGACTGCTCTCTCCGATCATACTCATCATCAGTGTCATGTGCCTCCCCATCGGGAATATTAGGAGGAAGTGGACCCAAAACACGTGGAGCATTAAGATCATAGGTCCAGTTCCTTTCATCACGTACATCAGTACGTCTACTGCATGGTAAAGCAACAGATGGGATAGCTACCCCATGAACCATCAACTCATAACCACCTTCTCTCCTTGTTCGGCATAATTTCATGTCTTTCAGAAATTTTAAATTAATTGTGCGAGGAGGTAGTGGTTCAAGTGTAGCTATCTCATCATTCAGGCCAAGAGCCCGAGCAATAGACGTAACAAGCCCTCCAAAAACAATCGGTCCTGTTTTATTAGTAAATAAAGTCATGTGGGCAAGCATAAATGGGACCGGATTGATGTGGGTTCTAGTGAGGCATCCTTGCAAAAATAGGAGTTCACGAGCATTAACCTTGTTTGGACTTTCCCGGCCAAAAATAGTACATGCCAAAAGAAGTCTAAAAACTCTTATGGCCGGGTTGTGAATGGTCGACGCAAGTATCCCTTCAAAAGAATTAATTGAAGTACTTGAAAGCCTTAGCCAGAAGGTAAATACCTCGGCCGACCATTCAGCATCCAAAGGTGCCTCACAAATCGAACCTTCCCTATGAGGGATTCCTAACAAATCTGCTAGCTCATTGGTACTGAATTCATATTCAATTCCAAATAGTCTAAAAATAACAGTACCGACAGTGCTAGCAGTGTCAGGACTGACAGTGTATATCAAAGAACTCAAAAACTCAGTTGTCAGCCTCTCATAGGTAGGTTCCTGATTAATGAAAATATTATGCAAGCCTAGAAATTCTAATAAATTAAAAACACTATGATAAATACCCAAAGCATACAGACAGTTATCGTCGACGTACCTAGTCGAGAGGATTTCTCGACTTTGAAGCCTCTGAATAATTTTCCGTTGCCTTTCGCCCGGTCTTCCATCACGAAGAATAAATCCGTTGAACTCCATTGTTGAAAAGCTCCTTAGGTAGTGAAAATAGTAGAAAAGTGGTTTATGAGGGGAATGATAAAGTTTTGATTTTTTTTTGGTTTTTGATGGATGAAAATGGAAATGGATGTTGGATATGTTTTATGGATGGAGGGTATTTTGGAAATGGGGGAGCTTTAATGGGGTTCAAGGAGGATTTGGAAGGTTGAAAAAATGGGTTTTTGGTGAAGAAAGGGATGAAAATGGTGGAAATGGGGATTGAATCCCGTATTTGTTTGTTGATACAGTGTGGCGCCCGCCACAGGGCCTATGGCGCCCGCCACAAGGCCAATTCCTGGGCCTTGTGGTTTTGGATCCTCCTTTGGGCCTTCCTTGCACCTTTGTCTTCCGGGGGGTCTGAATAGCGTTTTCTTCTTCTTTTCAAGGCATTGGCTTGCATATTTTTGTCTTATATATTTTTTTTCTTTGCACGACAAAAATGAAATAATTAAAAATCAAAAAAGAAAAAGAAAAAATAAAAATTAGTGCATAATATGTATATATATAAGGAATTCAAAGTGCATGAAAATATAAAAGCTGCAATAAAGTAAAATATGTCTGGAAATGCGATAAATAAAAGGAAGTTAAATACTAGGGTAGTGTTGTCAGGGTGGAATGAGTCATGTGGTAGGTTTCTTATCCTGGCTTGATCCACGAATCTCAGCTATCTCCCTCCGAAGCTCGTCGATCGCCTGATGTAGAGCATCGGTCTCCGAGGCATGAGTGAGATCAGAAACCTGCATCTGTAACTCTAAGTCTGCCACTTCCTGCTTGAGCAGGGCAGTCTCCTTGCGGAGCTCATAAATCTGTGTTTGTAGGTCAGGTGGCTGCAGAGACATATTGTTAGACATAACAGTGATTCGGGGAGTAAGAGGTGTAGGAGTGTACTCAGCGGCGGGAGGCGATTTCGGCTCTTCGATAGTCTCTCCATAACCCTCTAGAGCATAACTCCAATTGGCAGGATCATGGACACTGGTCATCAGCGGATCTGGTAATGTAAAGTAGTGTATCGCTTCACCGTCGATCAGCAATCTAAACATGTTGGGCTCAAAAGAAGCCCTCCTCATCAGTCCTCTATCAAGACAAAAATCAATATCCAGGGTGGTGTAGCAGCAGAAGGTCCTGAGGTGCAATAGCTTGCGAGACAAACCCAATGCAGTAGCAATCTGTGTAACAATCCCACCGACATGGATGATTCCTACTGATGATATGGCAACACTAGCAAGGCCCTTCAGTAGAAAGTTGCCACAAGCAACAGGGCGAGACTGAGTCGCACAAAACAGTAGGAAAATCTCCTCTTCACTTAGCAGTGTCTCTGTATCTGGAAAACCTAGGAAAGAATGTGCTAGAATCATCTGGAAGTACCTCAATGCAGGGTTGTGGATTACCTGAGAAAACTGGGTAGAAGGATCTTGGCTCCCTCCGCCTGATATTTTAGTCCAAAACTTTTCCACTTCCCTGCTCATAAAATACCCCATCGGAGTCTCCGGAATAGCATCAGGAGTAGTCTGGAAACCTAGTAAATCACCAAACTCTTTGTGAGAGAATGAGTAGTCAATCCCGAACAACCTGAAAACAGCGAGTCCATCGGGTCCAGCCCAAGGGTCATGATGAAACGAGCTGAGGAACTCAAGAGTCAAGTTCCTATAAGTGTTGTTCCTGTCGTCAAACTGGTCCCACTGGAGTTGATGGCATAAAAATCTGACGCTTGGCTCTATCCCCAAGGCATCCATGCAGTCATGGTCAGGGTACCTGGTAGGAGCCATAGGGCGTCTCATGTGAACATAGTAACGCTCTCTCTGTGCATCATCTCTAAAGGCTACGTGCATGTCATCAGGGTTCTGCATTCTGTACAAGGTTAGCAAACAAGTCCTGAAAGCACATAAAACATTCAATCGTGAGTCCTGACATAATAATAAAATAAACAAATTAAAATAAAGTAAAAATAAAAAGTACAAAAATAAGAAAAACCATGGGTTGCCTCCCATGCAGCGCTTGTTTAACGTCATTAGCTCGACGACCGATATTTAAACATCATTAGAAGGATATGGTGGATCACTCAGAGTATGACAGGTGTCTGTTGTTGGAATGTCACCTCCTTCGTAGGGCTTCAACCTCTGTCCATTGACTATGAACGGTTTGCATGTTTGGTTCTTGATTTCAATAGCACTGGATCTCAGGATCTTAGATACTTCGAAAGGGCCAGTCCATCTCGAACGGAGTTTACCTGGAAATAGTCGTAACCTGGAATCGAACAGGAGAACAGGATCGCCTATTTTGAAGTCTCTTCTTATGATTCTTTTGTCATGCCAAGCTTTTGTTCTTTCTTTGTATATGATGGCATTTTCGTAGGCAAATTGTCTGAGCTCTTCTAATTTGTGGATATCAAGGATGCGTTTCTCACCAGCTGTCAAGTAATCCAAATTCAAAGTTTTGATGGCCCAATAGGCCTTATGCTCCAACTCAAATGGTAAGTGACATGATTTTCCATAGACCAGTTGATAAGGGGTTGTTCCTATAGGAGTTTTGAAAGCGGTTCTATAGGCCCATAATGCTTCTTGAAGTTTCTGCGACCAATCTTTTCTAGATATAGAGACAGTCTTCTCGAGGATTTGTTTTATCTCCCTATTAGATACTTCCACTTGTCCATTGGTCTGTGGGTGGTATGGTGTTGCTACTCTATGCTTAACTCCATACTTGCTTAAAAGTTTATCAAATATTCTCGATATGAAGTGTGATCCTCCATCACTTATGACTAAACGGGGTGTTCCAAACCTGGGAAATATATAATTTTTGAATAATTTGATGACTACTCTGGTGTCGTTTGTGGGTGCGGCGATAGCTTCAATCCATTTAGACACGTAGTCAACAGCTACTAATATGTACTGATTTCCAAAAGATGGTGGGAACGGTCCCATAAAGTCCATACCCCATACGTCGAAGAGTTCTACTTCTTGGATATTTCTTAACGGCATTTCATTACGTCTTGAAATATTTCCTGTGCGTTGGCATCTGTCACACTTGACAATGAAAGCATGGACATCACGCCACATAGTAGGCCAGAATAGGCCAGCTTGAAGAATCTTGGCGTAGGTCTTAGATGTGCTTGCATGTCCACCATAGGGTGCAGAGTGACAATGCTCAATTATATTGTTTACCTCTTCTTCTGGAACACAACGGCGGAAAATGCCATCTTTACCTCTCTTGAAAAGAAATGGATCGTCCCAATAGAAGTTTCTCACATCACTATAAAACTTCTTCTTCTGGTGGTAGTTTAGATCAGGGGGTATGATGTCTGCGGCTAGGTAATTAACAAAATCTGCATACCAAGGTACATTGCTTATAGCTAAGGATTTATGAAATTGCTCATGAGGGTCTGGGTTATCATCTTCAATGGTTTCTAGTTGGGCTATCAGTCTATCGTAGGCAAAATCGTCATTTATGGGTACTGGATCAGGTTTCAGGTATTCTAGCCTAGATAGGTGATCAGCTACCACATTATCAGTGCCTTTCTTGTCACGGATATCCAAATCAAACTCTTGTAATAATAGAATCCATCGAAGTAACCTAGGCTTGGCATCCTTTTTGCTTAGTAAGTAACGAATGGCAGCATGGTCAGTGTAAACTATAATCTTGGCTCCTACTAGATAAGATCTAAATTTGTCTATTGCAAAAACTACAGCTAGGAGCTCTTTTTCGGTTGTTGCGTAGTTGAGCTGTGCAGCGTCTAGGGTTCTACTGGCATAATAAATCACATGTAACTTCTTATCTTTTCTCTGACCTAGAACGGCTCCAACAGCATAATCACTGGCGTCACACATTATCTCAAACGGTTCCGACCAATCAGGGGGTTTCATTATAGGTGCTGAAATCAGAGCTTGCTTCAGAAGATTAAATGCTTCAGTACATTTTTCATCGAAGATGAACTCAGCATCATTCATTAAAAGACCAGTTAAGGGCTTTGTTATTTTGGAGAAATCCTTGATAAAACGTCGGTAAAATCCGGCATGTCCAAGAAAACTTCTTATCTCCCTGATAGTCTTCGGCGGTTTTAGATTCTCTATGACTTCTATTTTTGCTTTATCTACCTCTATACCTTTTTCGGAAACTATATGTCCTAAAACAATCCCTTCGGTGACCATGAAATGACATTTTTCCCAATTTAGCACAAGGTTTACCTCCACACATCTCTCCAGGATTTTCTCAAGGTTGACAAGACAATTTTTGAAATCTGACCCACAAACTGAGAAATCGTCCATAAATACTTCCATGATTCCATCCAAATAATTAGCAAAGATAGACATCATGCAGCGTTGGAAAGTTGCAGGAGCATTACAAAGTCCAAAAGGCATTCTTCTATAGGCAAAGGTTCCAACTGGGCATGTAAAGGTAGTTTTTTCTTGATCTTCGGGGTGAATAGGTATTTGGAAGAATCCTGAATATCCATCTAAATAACAAAAGTAAGAGTGTCTGGCTAGGCGCTCCAACATTTGGTCTATGAATGGTAATGGGAAATGGTCCTTCCTAGTTGCTTTATTTAATTTTCTATAATCTATGCACATACGCCAACCTCCATCAGTTCTTTTTGCTACAGGTTCGCCCTTCTCGTTTTGCACGACTGTGATGCCTCCCTTTTTAGGTACTACATGCACAGGACTCACCCATTTACTCTCCGAGATCTGATATATTATACCTGCCTCTAGTAACTTAGGAACTTCAGTCTTAACTACAGTACTCATTATAGGATTTATTCTACGTTGGTGTTCTCTAGAAGGTTTTAAATCTTCTTCAAGCAAAATCCGATGCATGCATACGGATGGGCTTATTCCTTTTAGATCATAGATCTTATATCCTAAGGCTGAGGGGTACCTACGTAAAACTTCTAATAATTGATCGGTTTCTTCTTGGTTTAAGGTAGCACTGACTATAACTGGACGGTTCATATCTTCATCAAGAAATTCATATCTCAGGTTTTTAGGCAGTTCCTTAAGTTTTACGGTCGGTTTTATAGGGCAAGGCATAGGATCTGGGGTAAGAGATAAACATTCGTGAAGGTTATCATCAATGTAGGGTGTTTTATAATTGTCATCTTCCAAAATAAGGGTTGATGGCAATTTTATAGATTCAATTTCTTCTTCTTGTTCTAATTCCCTAATACATTCTTCGATGATATCTAAGGCATAACAAGAATCTCCTATCACAGGTGCCATAAGAAATTTTGACAATATAAATTCTATCTTCTGGCCACCTACCTCAAAAGTTAGTTTTCCCTTTTTAACATCTATTACGGCTCCAGCAGTCGATAAGAACGGTCTACCTAGGAGGATTGGTATGTCGTCATCTTCTTTAATGTCCATGACAACAAAATCAGTAGGTATAAACAGCTGACCTATCCTAACAGGGACGTCTTCAAGTATGCCTATAGGGTATTTAACGGATCTATCGGCTAATTGAAGTGACATCTTAGTAGGTTGTAATTCTCCTAAGTTTAATCTCTCACAAACTGCTAAAGGCATTAAGCTCACACTAGCTCCTAAGTCTAGAAAAGCTTTTTCGATGACATGATTCCCCAAAACACAAGGAATGGAAAAATTTCCGGGATCTTTATCTTTCTTTGCTAACCTATTTTCGGAAATAGAATTACATTCCACGGGTTTCGGATCTTCGAGTCTACGTTTATTTGTAAGTATGTCTTTGAGAAACTTAGCATAAGAAGGTATTTGGGTGATGGCTTCTGTAAAGGGGATTTCTACGTGAAGTTTTTCTATAACCTTAACGAATTTTTGATATTGATTATCGATTTGGGTTTTCTTTAATCTTTGAGGGTAAGGTATTGGTGGTTTGTATGGCGGTGGCGGTACATAGGTTTTATTTTTAGGTTCTTCTCCTTTTTCTTGACTTTCCGGGGTTTCAGGCTTCTCTGGTTCCTTTTCCTCATTCCTCTCAGAAGTTTCGGGCTCACTTAGTCTAGGGTTTAAAGGTTCCTTATAAGCGGTTCCACTTCGTAGAGTAATGGCATTAGCTTGCCCTTTCGGGTTTTGTTGAGGTTGTCCAGGGAACTGTCCTCCAGGTGTAGTCTGTGGGGCTTGGTTTAACGCTACCTGAGAGATCTGGGTTTCAAGCATCTTATTATGAGTAATAATTTGATCGACCTTGGTTCCTAACTTGGTAATTAGTTCGTTAACATGGACGTTATGGTTCATGAACTCTTTGTTTTGTTGTTTTTGAGCAACGATAAAATCTTTTACAACTTCCTCAAAGCTCGGGCTAGGTGGTACAGGTTGCATAGGTTGATTTGTTCTAGGGGCTTGGTAACCTTGTTGTCTCGGAGGTGCGGTATTTTGGATAGGGTTATTATTTTTGTAGGAGAAGTTTGGGTGATTCCTCCATCCAGGGTTATATGTGTTTGAAAATGGGTTCCCTTGGGTATAGTTCACTTGCTCAGTGTTGGTTTCATTCAACAGATTGCATTCGGCGGATTGGTGTCCTTGCGTTCCACATATCTCACAATTCGGCGAAACTGCGGCAACAGTATTCGGAGTTGTACACATATGTTCGACTCTAAGGGCCAACGCGTCCATTTTAGCCTGCATCATGTCTATAGAGCTTAGCTCATGTATTCCTCCTTGGGCTTCCTTCTTTTCCACTGTCGCTCGTTCTACTCCCCATGATTGATGGTTTTGGGCCATATCCTCGATAAGGGCACTAGCTTCAGGGTAAGGTTTGTTCATCAGTGCGCCACCAGCGGCAGCGTCGATGGTCATTTTAGTGTTATAAAGAAGTCCATTATAGAAGGTTTGGATGATTAGCCAATTCTCTAAGCCATGGTGTGGGCATGCTCTTAATAGTTCTTTATATCTCTCCCAGGCTTCGAACAACGACTCTCCTTGGTGTTGGGTAAATCTAGTTATTAGGTTTCGAAGAAGAGCGGTCTTACTTGGGGGAAAATATCTAGCAAGGAAAACTTTTCTAAGGTCATCCCAAGTTGTTATTGAATTGGGTGGAAGGGAATCTAACCATGATAGAGCTTTATCTCTGAGGGAAAAGGGAAATAATCTTAAGCGTATTGCCTCAGGAGAAGCTCCATTGGTTTTAAAGGTGTCTGCTAATTGAAGAAATTTTTTTAAATGTTGGTTCGGGTTATCAGTAGCGAGACCTGCGAATTGTCTCTGTTGCACTAATTGCAGCAGGGATGGTTTAAGTTCAAAATTATTGGCTGGGATAGCGGGGTTTACTATACTGGAACTAGGTTCCTCGTTTGATGGTTGGGCGAAGTCCTTAAGAGGTCTTCGATTTTGATCTTCGGCCATAGCTCTCCTATTCCTATGGAAAAATAAACGTGCGCGAGTGTAACGTTCAGGTTCAGCTAGAGGGTCTACTAAACTTCCGGCACTGCGAGTCTTTCGCATTGACCGGTGGGTAACAACCTTAGTCTAAACGGTATAACTACAGGGTAATGAAATTTGACGATATTGGTCCCCGGCAACGGCGCCAAAAACTTGATGCGTGTTTTTCGCAAGTGTACGAATCACGTCAAAGTAATATAAAAGATTATCGAATCCACAGAGACCAAGTGTCAATCTATCGTACCTGTTGTTATGGTGTTTATCTAAGGCAACTATTTTTAAGGGTTTTAGTAAGGGTGCAATGGTAAATAAAATTATAATTTTAAATAATAAATAAAAGACAGGCTCGAATGTAATTCACGTAATCAATGATAATCCAGTACTTGTTAATGGAACTACTTATGGGCAATGTTTTCTCCTTTGAAAAGAACTAATTTAACAGGAACTGTCGCTTTCGCGTATTCAGAACCGAGTTGTACTCTCTAATCAACCCCTCCTATTGTCACGGATAAAAAGGTGCGTACTGCGTTAGAGTAGTAAACCTATTTTTAAGAAATATAGTTTCTTAACAAAGTTGAAAAGTATTTTAACCTGGACTTCTTAGCAAAAAGAGGTTCTTATGAACCAGACTCTAAATCTCATAACGCGTCCGAAAATCGTTTTAAAATCTCTTTTCTTTTTAATCTAAAAACTCCTAATGAACTATACAAAGCGCTTTTGGCTGTTTTTGAAATAGTTAAAAACAATTACTTGAATTGAAAGATAAAATAGCCCTTAGGTGTTTCCACGAACAATTATACTGATTACTGGTTTAATTACGATCCTTACATTCTAACCTTTATGGGATTAGTTAGACATGATAAAGTAAATATTCTTTTTATAGTTTTTCATATGAGTAATTTAA